>PVIU01002704.1:0-164149 GCA_004026605.1 Ondatra zibethicus | reverse complement strand
ATGGTGTTCACAAAGTTGAGTCACTAACTCACCAGGGACAAAAGTACAATGCTATTTTAATTCTGTCTTTTATTCTACAAATAGGGTTGGGAGTTTTCTAAAGGGGAAACTTCCATTTAGTTGCTCTGAAGTAGCTGTTGTAGAGGAGATATGGGATGTGTGTTTGATTTTGATTTTAGGGTTTCTCACAATGTGGCAGCTGGCCTTCCCCATCACCAGGGCATTAAGAGAAGGGACAAGCATAAGGAGAGAGCCTGGAAGATAGAAGTTACAGTCTTTTGCAATCAGCCCTAGGTTACTTGGGCTGTCTGTGTTCTAGTCATTGGAAGTGACTCTAGGTTCAACCTACAGCAAGGGGAGGGGAGCTCAGAGGGTGTGAGCACTGGGACCATCCCCAGTTTTTTGGGGACTTGCCTTCCCTCAGTCCTAGTGATCTTTAGTGGCCCTGCTTCCTTGAGAAGGTTTAGGTATTTAGATTGAATAATTTCTTTAAGAAGCCCTGAGTTCTTTTACTAGCAAATGGTGTTTAGAGGCTATTTTTTGACCAGATGATTCTAGATCTTTTCAGTAGACAGAACTAGGGAGTTATGTATCCCTTATCTGAAATGTTTGAGAATTAGATGGGTTTCAGAATTCATATTGTTTGAGATATTGAAATGTTAGCATCTACAGAGTGAAATAGCTTGCAAGTTGGACCTGAGACAAATCATGAGATTTACTTAAAGGTAGTTTTGTATAATATTTCCGTGTGTGCCTGTCACATGAAGTCAAGTGTGAAATTGCCACTTGTGGCATCATGTCAGGGTTCATGAAGCTTTCTAGTTTGGAACATTTGGATTTTAGATTTTCAGTTAGGACTGTGCAACCTATATTTTTCCTACCACTCCCTCTTCCTCTTCCTCTTTTTCTTCCTCTCCTCTTCTTCCTCTCCCTCTTTTTCTTCCTCTCCCCTCTCCCCATTCCTTTATTTCTTTAAATTTAGATTAAAGTTCATGCTGTTATTTCCCATTCAGAATCCATATCTCATCTATCTTGTGTTTGTATTTATTTTTAATCTACTAGGTCTACTGGCAGTAGCTCCCAGTGATACCAGCATAAGTATTCATGAATTATCTCACAATATACAAATAAAAATCGTAGAATGACCACCAGAGATAACTGATTCTGTCACATTGCGTAGTCAAAATCCTCCATGCCCTGTGGAAATGTTCTTCCACTGTGGTACAAAGTTTGATTCATTATTTTCAACTTCTTTTGAATTTTAAATTGTTTAAACAAGTTTATTTTTGCATTCATTAATATTCAGAGAAATCTTGCTCTTGTTATTGCCCTTCTCTCCAATTTTCTTCTTTATCCATATGTAGCCTTTTGAAAAAGACTAAGGTTGTCCTTTTGCTTTCTACTTACAAGTAATATTGTACATACACTCTCTTTGGACTTGGGATGGGATTTTATCCCTACGCCTATTATAAGTTAAGAATATAATAAATCAGAATTCTCTGGGTATATTTAACCTACAGAGCCTTCCAGTTTGTTAACACAGTACAGTGTGTTGTGTATACCCTAGGGTATGTGTGATTCCCCTCGTGATTTCATGGCCAGCTGGCATTCATATCTTGCTGCTGCTGCTGCCGCCTGGCATCACTGGAGGGTACTGGATTGTATATCACTAGCCTAGGATATGATGAAACTTCAGAACTGAAGTTAGGATTAGTACTGAATGTCTATTACTTTCTCTCCAGAGTATAAAATGCTAAGATCAGATCATAAAAGGTGAAGACTGCCTGTGTGCTTTACTCTGCCCTACATTCTACTTAAATCACGTGTCCTGGTGACCATGCCACAATGTTGTACAGAGATGCTTTTCAATCCTTTTTGATTGGCATATCATTCTTTAATATAGATAAACAATATTTTTTTTCTTGTTGAGATGTGGTCTCTCTGTATAGCCCAGGCTGTCCTTGAATTCATGGTCTTCCTGCTGGGATTACAGATCCTTGCTACGTAATATGTAGAGCTGTTCTAGAGAACTATGCTATTCAGAATTTCCCTGACTTCCTGATTATTGCTTTGTAAGAAGTGCAATTCCCAATGAATCTAACAAGATGGCCAGAGGAAGGGCAGAGCCCTGGTTGCTCCTGGGAGCAGCCCACAGATGTGGCCGTCCCAGCTTTTGACTTGGTTTTCATCCAGGCTGGTAGGGCTGCCTTCTGCACGCTCAGTCCTTCACAGCACCTGGCATTTCTGTTGCTGACTTGTCTTACAGTTAGAAACTCTTCTAGATTTTGACAGCTCATTTTGTTCGTCATAGTTTCTGATGGTGGCATCTGTGTCATGTGTCTTCATGTTTATAGCCTTAGCAAGGATTTGGGAGCAGTGCTATCTGTGATTGCTTTTCAGATGTCATTTAAAATCAAAGACTCTTGTGTGAAAAACAGATGAAACAGGTTTATTTCAAAATAATCTTTTGTCTCCTAACCCATACTGCTTTATTTATGTTTCAGAGAAAAGGACCTGGAAGCCAAGTTTATCATTCAAATGGAGAAAAGCAAAACAACAATCACAAACTTAAAGGCAAGTGATGACCCTGCCCTGCTGTAGTTCTGAGAGCTCCACACTTGCCCTCTGGGAGGATGGTACAGATGATTGAAGCACCTGACCCTTCTGTACCCCGAGTTGACTGCCCTAACTCAGTGCAGTTAGCAATGTCTGCATACTCTCTGCTGAGCTTAGTCCTGAAGCAGAAGCATTGGTCTGATCCTGGTGCCTTTCCTGCCCATTTTATCTGACCTGAAAGTCAAACTCAAGCTGTTTCCCTGCTCTGTGAGTTCCTACAGTAGACAAGGACCTGGCATTTCTATCCTATATTCTAGCCTGATAGTTGTCTGTATTCTGTGATGTACTGGACACATCTTGAGACAGGATTTGTTTGTTTTGAGACAGGATCTCAGGTAACCCAGGCAGGCCTCAAACATGGATTGCGATGGGACAATGGTCTGTACCCTGTCACTTGTATTTTAAATAAATGCTGATTGGCCAGTAGCCAGGCAGGAAGTATAGGTGGGGTGACCAGGCAGGAAGTAGAGGCGGGGCAACAAGAATTATGGGAAGAGGGAAGTTTCAGTCGCAGTTGTCACCCAGACAGAGAGGAAGCCAGTCACAGAGCAAGCAAGATGTGACTGCCTCACTGAAAAAGGTACCTAGCCATGTGGTTAACATACAAAAATTATGGGCTAATATAATTTATAAGAATTAATAAGAAGCCTGATCTACTAGGTCAACCAGTTTATAATTAATGTTGACCTCTGTATGTTTCTTTGGGACTTAATGACTGTGGGAACCAGGCAAGAGAGGAAACCACAGTCAACAATGGATGAATATGACCTTGAACTTCTGATTCTCCAGCCCCGTCTCCTCAGTGCTAGGACTGTATACATGTACCATATCAAACTTGGTTTATGCTATGCTAGGGATCAAACCCAGGTCCTCATGCGTGCTAGGCAGACACTCTTAACAACTGAACTATATCCCCTGTTCTTTGTTTTGATTTTTAAAATGAGAATCCATCATGTATTCTGATCTATGATGATCTGACAACTGTTGTTTATTATTAGCTGAAAGCAATGAAAGCTTAAAAAAAGAAATGATAAAACTGCATACTTTCTGGAAGAAATTAGATGAAAAACTTCACAATCTTTCAAAATGGTAAATTCTTCATTTTTCCTTTAAAATATACTATTTATTTCATTAGCACACTGGATAAGGATCTTGAATGCTTTCCACTCAAAGAGGGAGCAAGAGTTCAAAAGTAATACAAAAGACATCATGTGCTTGTAGGGCTTAGTGCCCTGTAGTGTGGAGGTAATGGTTTCTGAGGTATACTGCTTCATGGCCAAGTGCATGAGGAATTAATTTCTATTAACTCATGGTCCCGAGCAGTGGCTACTCTTAAGATCGCTTTCTAAGTAGTACAACTTGATCCCCTGAAACAGGAATGGGAATAGTACCATCTTCCCAGGGAGCATGTGTTGGGGTGTGGGTGTCCCTTTGCTTGAGGAGTTCTCTACTAGAATGCTTTCCTCCCATACTTATCAGAGTCTTCAGCACAACATGACTCTCCCTGGCCTAGCCTGAGCTATTTTTCTTTGACTTTCATCATCTTCTCAGGCTGGTTCAGTTCTTTCTACCTCCTTCCTCTAGTGCCCTTTTCTTTGCTTCATGTATCTGTGTGCTCATAGTGCTTTGGATGAATCCTCTTTGCATGTATATCATGGAATCTATTTTCCTTGATTACTCTGTTACTTTTTTGTGTTTTATACATATTTCTTTCTATGATAATTGAGTAACTAGAATAGATGTCAAATCTATCAATCTATCTATCTATCATCCATCCATCCATCCACCATCTATCTATCTATCTTTAAAATATAATCCACTGTGTCCAGTTTGTACTGCCTGTATACTCATGGTTGTGGGACCACTGGAACATGATCTACCTACCAGGAGCTACAACATTAAAGAAAATAGACATCCAGCCATCAACTGTTGGTAGCTCCTAAAGAACCCTTCCTCCTCCTGGCTAGGATGTTGATGGGCTTGATCTTGTGCAGGTCTTAACAGCTAGCTATAGCTGTGTGAGTTCCTGAGTGCAGTGGTCTGGTCCTGTTCCTGTCTAGAAGACATTGTTTCACCCAACCTCTGGCTCTTAAAATCTTTCTGTCCCTTTTCTGTAATGGTCACTGAATCTTCTGGGGAGGGCACGTGGTATGGCCATCCCATTTGTGGCTGAGTACTCCATAGATAGCTTTTCTCTTATGTTATTGACCAGTAGTGAGTGTTAACCACCATTCGCTGAACAAAGAAACTTCTCTGAAGAGATCTGAGAACCAAACTAATCTGTGGCTATAGAAATATAAATTTTGAAGGTAGTTTGATATTGTGTACATTTAGCAAAAGTGATAGTAGTAGGTTTTACCCCTAGGGCCTGTGAGCACACCAACTTGGGGTTCATGTCCAGCTTTACTATACCTGCCATGCATTTCCTTCTGTGGAGTGGCCTTAAATCCTATCAGTGGTTGGTCACCTCTGTAACATTTGTGCCACTATTGCACCCATGAGAAATGCTCATTTTTAATATACTGTTGTTTTCATTGATTTTTTTAAACAATTTGTTTAAAAAAGAAGTCAATTATTGAAAAGTACACTGTTCATTGAAGCTATTTAGCATTATGTCCAAGGTTTAAGGTTTTTGGGAATATATGAATGATTTGTGGGTTTAATTTAAGCTCAGAGTATGGAACATAGGATGTATGCGAACATCTGTAATAGCCTCACAGTATACTATATCTTAGGAGAGTTCTCATTCAGAAAAGAGGGGAAAATAACATTACACTTTATGTTATTGTTATTACCACCTCATTTTCTTATTATTGTCGAAATTGTCTTTCTAGATACCAGAAGGAGGAACTGGGGACTCAGGCAGAGAACGGACCAAGACCTTCACATATGACTTCTCTTTTTATTCTGCTGACACAAAGAGTCCAGATTATGTTTCACAAGAAATGGTACAGTATGACAATCTCAGAATCTTCTTGTTTTTCTTATCAAGATAAACAGTCCTGCCCTAAAGCACTTAAAACAAATTTACTACTTTTTTGCTGAATTTAATTTATATAAAATTAGTATTTGGTAACTCGGCTTTTTTTTTCTTTTTCTGTGTGTGTGTCATTTTTTATTATTATTGCTTTTATTGAGCTATACATTTTTCTCTGCTGCCCTCCCTTCCTCTCCCCTCTCCTTCAACCCTCTCCCATGGTCCCTATGCTCCCAAATTACTCAGGAGATCTTGTCTTTTTCTACTTCCCATGCAGATTAGATCCATGTATGTCTCTCTTAGGGTTCTCTTTGTTGTCTAGGTTCTCTGGGATTGTGGTTTGTAGGCTAGTTTTCTTTGCTTTATGTCTAAAAGCCACTTTTGAGTGAGTACATACGATATTTGTCTTTCTGGGTCTGGGTTACCTCACTCAATATGATGTTTTCTAGATCCATCCATTTGCCCACAAATTTCAAAATGTCAGTATTTTTTTCTGCTGTGTAGTACTCCATTGTGTAAATGCACCACATTTTACTTATCCATTCTTCGGTCAAGGGGCATTTAGGATGATAACTTTCTGGGATGTACAGTAATCAGGGTGAGGGATGTAAAAACAAATGTAGCTCTTCTCCCTGGAGGCTAAAACCCAATGTTCAGAGTTTAAAGAGAGATCTAGATTGTGCAAAACTTTCTGCCCACAAGGAAAATGCCACGCTTCATTTCTTCTTGGTGCTACAGAAACTCTTACAGATAGTAACCTGAGATTGTTCTGTGGAATTTCCAAACTACACACTACTAAGCCATGCTAATAAGCCATCATAGATGCAGGAAAAGCAGTTATCTGTAAAATAGAAAGAGATTCCCCCTCACCCCTCATTTTAGCACTCATGTGAAGATTTCAGCGTTGTCTACACAGCTCTTCAGGCTGCTGGTGAGGGGTGAGGTAAGCAGAGTGGTCATGAAGCCAGCACAGTGCTCACCGTTCCTCTTTCTTTCCTCGTATGCTTTAGTCAGTTAAATTTAAAAGTATATTGAGAAAATATATCATGTCCATGAATATAAAGTTTCCTTTGAGTCTAAAATAAATCATCATTTTAGAATTAGGAAAAAAAATCAATGAACAATTTAAACCCACAGGCTTGTAAATTAAAGACACTTAAATACAGTCTCAATTTTCTTAATGGTTCTTCAAAAACTTCAATGGGAGGCTTTGATCTCTCTCATACTCCTTACTTCTTAATACACCCTGGAGAAACTTGAAACCAATAATGTCACAGTGGCCAGACTTGCTAGTCGTGTCTTTGTTTCAGCAGTGCCCTCTTGTGGCTGATTCCCCGCTGGCAAGGCCCTGGGAGAGCTTGGGTCACCTTTGAAAGGAGTTTAAAGCATTTCCACACATAGCAAGGCAGATTGGGGTAACTGGGCTAGTGAGGGTTTGGTGCAGATTGGGGTAACTGGGCTAGTGAGGGTTTGGTGCAGATTGGGGTAACTGGGCTAGTGAGGGTTTGGTGCTAATGGACTCACCCGTCTCTTGAATTGACCTCCCATTTGATATGGTAGCAGATGCCAAATCAGTGGGTGGTGGGAGTGTGACAGGGGAGCCTCTGGAGAAGACGACAGTGCCTGTTTCTGCGTTCCTGTCTGTCCATGATGGGTGGGTTGGTTGGTGCTGAGGCTGAGCTAGACCTGGTGTCACATGCAGACCTGCCTGTTCTCGATCTGTCCTACCATTGCACCTACTGGGTCTGTCAGAAAGCCACTCAGGTAAGTTTCTACTTGTAAACAAAGTAATAGCATAGGAGTGTCTTTGGTTTGGTTCAAGGCCTCTGGTTTCTGGTATACCATCATCACTGGATCTTCATTGAAACTCCCCTGGGATAACCTGCTGCCACTCTTGTGTTTATTGTTCCACAGGACCAGTCACTTCACAAGCTCTAGCAGCTCCTAGATGGGGTAGATATTAGGGTGGGTCAACCCAAGGTCTGGTTGTGGTCCTGGGTGGTATCTGGCCACTGGGGCCATCCACCTCAGGCAAGGGGGCGGAGCCAGCTCCCCTACTGCCAAGTCAGCAGGCTAGGTTATCTCTGGCCTGTGGTGAGGGGTAGGGCCATCTCTCTCAGGGGTAGAGATCAGTTCTCCCATGGAGCTCTGGGCCAGCTTTCCCACGGCCAGGTTGTAGGGACATTTGAGTTTGGTTTAACTGTTTTCTGTGATTTATTTGACCTTAGTCTGAGTTATGAGAAATGCCCCTTTCTTATTTTCTGAATTGTCTGTGGAAGACTTTCTGTTTTTGCTCTACTCTGAGAGAATTGGAGAAATAAAATTTTTACTTGTAGTTCATATATATTATTAGTGAAAGGAGACCCAAGCCCGGGATCTGGATCCCTGAGTCTCCCTGGGGTTCTAGCTTCACAGAAGTTTGGGGATACATCCTTCCAGCTAGCACCAGGGTCTTGTGAATTTAAAGGATGTGGCCATGGGCCTGTAATGAGGGTGCAGCCTCAGTTCTGCCACTCAGTGGCCAGGTCTGAATATTGACCTTCTGCCAGCTTCCTCATCTGAGGGGTTGTGAGTATTTTCCCCGTTGAATTACTGCATGAATCTGTGACAGTGCCCAGGAAATGTGAGCTGCTGTCATCGTTGTGTATTGAATGAGTCCTTAGACTCTGACAATACAACCAGAAAATAACAGCGTCTAAAGCTGAAATGGGTAAAAATGAACTGAGAATGCGTGGCTGTTGTCATTTGTGGAAGAACTTCAGTTGGAATTATAGTTAGCAAAGGTTTACTGATGTATCTGAAGGAATTGCGAACAGGATGGAGGGAGAAAGCCTGAGTCCATTTAGCTATATTTTTATTACACTGTGTGTGGCAGCTGAACTGTCAGCAGACTTTGCTGTGATCAGGGATACAATATTCACTTGAGAAGTTTTGCAGCGTACTGATTCCTGGGTTTACACAGAGAGTCATATTTTACTGGTCTGAGTTGCTGGCCTGGCCACTGGGACTCTTGAGAGCTCTCTAGGTAATCTATGGCTTGGCCATCATAGCCTAGGATTTGCTGCCCTGGATAGTTTGGGGGAAATAGCTTTCTTGGTCTCCTGGTTTTGACTCAGAGGGCTCATCACTGTGGGAGTCCCCATCTTGTACTGTGGTCATCCCACTTGCGCACTTTCCCGCATCTCTAGCTGCCAAAATGCCCTTCCTTTTTGTAGCAGAGATGTTTGGGGGGCCTTGGTGTACTGGACTTAGAGGACATTGAGACATCACCAAATTGGGGCATTCCACATTTTAATCTGTCTCGTTTACATTAGCTGTGCTCCTGGGGCATTTTTGCTTCATCCTCTACCCCCCAAACAGCAATTAAGTGGGGTCTGGGACAGAAACCCAGGTTGTGGATGTGACCCACTTATCTCCCCACCATGTCTACAAGTATTTGGACAAGTATCTAGACAGAAACACGCCAGGACCTAGTAATGAGAGAGCCCTGCCATTCACCACCCTGCCCCCAGCGCTCTGCTACCCCAGGTCTCCTCCAGACTCATCTTGAGGAACATTGGCCCTGAGATATGAAGGCTTTGATTTGGCAGGATTCAGGCAATAATTTCTGGCTACTGTGACTTGTAAGTTTTGAATATTAATTTCTGGAGGCTCGGATAAGATGAATAGCTTTACACAATATGCAGTTCTGAATTTTAACATCTCATGTTAAAATCTTTGCTTCTAGACACAATTGCCACTTGGCCTTGTTTACATTTATATTTCAGAAATCATTTGCTAACTTAAGTAGGAAAAAGGACGGTGTTGCTTTTTGCTTGCTTGGAGAGTTTACTTTTGATTAAAAACTGGGGTGCATACATATTCTGTTGTTACAGCTCGGCAGTGATTTATTTTTATTTTGTAATCTCTAAAGATGAAAGTAACATTCAAGAATATTGTCAACACTGCAGGGACTTTTATTAAAATTCACAGTACTTGCATTCTTTGTGTTAATATATATGCATATATATATTTTTTTCTTTTAGGTTTTCAAAACTCTGGGCACAGATGTCGTGAAATCTGCCTTTGAAGGTTATAATGCTTGTGTCTTTGCATATGGGCAAACTGGATCCGGAAAGTCCTACACTATGATGGGAAATTCTGTATGTTGTTTAGTTGTTTATGTGCTGTGTGGGAAGGAAATTTCTTGTTATCTTTCTCTGGAGCGATAAAATTATCTTTTATCTACTAGGTCTGCACCAACTCTTCCTGTTCTGATCTTTCTTTAGTAATAAGATAAAACTCAGTATTAAGTTGAACTAAATTTCCTTGGAGAGATTTGAAATTAGAAATAGTTTTACATTATAAGCATGAATAATGGGTGCAAGTCCCAGTTCGTTTCTCCTTTTAAAGGCCTTATAATCTTATCAAGAAAGTAATTTATTCTTCTTTTCTGCCAGCATAACAGTTTGAATAAAATTACCAAAGTCTGTTCTTTTTAAAATTATTCAGAACGTTTTCCCTAAGAATAGTGTAAAAAGGAAAATCTAGCTTTTTGATGGAAAGGTGTCACAGAAGTCCAGCAAATGCATGAGAAGTTGGCATTGAAGAGCCCTTGCAGCTTACGTGTTATAAACACAGGACCTACAGCCGAGTAATTAATCCATGTGCTGTATTTGCCTTGGAATGTGGAGAAGTGATATGTAGATACAGTGAATTTGGGCATCATGGCATGCACTTGTAATCCCAGTTTCTTGGGAGGCTGACGTAGGATGATTGCAGACTTCAGACTAACCCGATGAGCTTAGGAACTGGGAATGCAGCTTCATAGCTCAGAGGTAGAAATCCTACATAGCTCAAGCCCTGACTGGGTCTCTAACAACACACCAAACAAACAAACAAACAAAAAAGCAAAAACAACCCACAAAAAGGTACTTAAGACTTATACAGAGATGCATATTTATTTATTTTTTCCTGCGGCAGGAATTTGAACTGTGCTCAAAATGGGCAAACCTGTGACGTGTTCTAAATGTAGACACTGTGAGTGGCTTTAGGGCCCCTTGCCAGCGGGCAGTGGTGTCTTCAGTGCTCAAAATTTGGTGGTCATGAAAGCATGGTATTGGAGGGGAACAAATCTCTAGGACATCATTTCAGTGCCTGGAGCCCGGCTTCTCAAATATAGACTTTGTATTTACATGGGAAATATGGCACTGAGCTGTATGCTGTGCTGGAAGGCAGGAAGAACAAGGGAGAGAGAGAGAGAGCATACCTCAAATTTCCCATTTCACTTTAATCATCATTTTTCTCTTCTTGGTTTCCAACTGAACTTTTGGGAAAAAAATCTAAAAATGAAATTTGCATGTCAGTTTTCCACTAGCTACTTTATATAAGACTTTACAGAGCACTCCTAAATGGCAGGTGCTTTTTCTCTGCCCTTGGAGGTAAGTACAGTATCAGTTTTCCCTAATAGCACCTTATACCAATGGAATGGTAGGTACAAAGGGAAAAATCCCTTAAAGCAGTGCCCATGGTAGTTCTTAAATTCTTTGAGGGGGAATTGAGTGGAGGTGGGAAAGGACTGCCCAAGAATGCATGGGTGCTCTGAGGTCTTGGTTTCCTAGTGAGAGCATTTTGCCTGATGCACAGAGTCTTAGTTTGGGTATTGTTACTATGATGAAACAGCAAGGCCAAAAGCAGGTTGAGGGGGGCAGGGTTTATTTGGATTACACTTCCATATTACCAGAAGCCAGGACAGGAACTCAAGCAGGGCAGGAAACTGTAGGCAGGAGCTGATGAAGAGACCATGGAGGAATGCTGCTTGTTCAGCCTGGTTTCTTATAGGACCTAGGACTGCCAGCCCAGGGTTGGCCCCACCCTCAATAGTCTGGGCCCTTCCCCATCACTAATTAAGAAAATACCCTTGTCTTCTTAGAGCCTGATTTTATGGAGGCATTTTCTCAATTGATGCTCCCTCCTCTCAGATTACTCTTGTTGGTGTTAAATTACATAAAACTAGCCAGCCCACAGAGTGTTGCTTGCAGCCTTGCTCGTGTGTACTGAACTATGATTATATACCCACATTGCTTGGTGATTTGGTGGATTTGCTCTTCCTAAGAAGAACCATGCAGGGATTGGTTCTATCAAAGGAAGGCTGTCTTCCATAGTTCAACATTCTGTTGCCACCTACATTTTAAGATGCCTATCTGGAGGATTCTGTAAAGGTTTTTGGTATGTATTATCCCTGCTTTGTCACTTAACCAGATATTTTAAAGATTTGTTCTATATTATAAACTATATTCTTTGATAGAGAGAAAGTCTCTTTATTCTTCAAACCAGTGTTAGCTGGTTTAACATCAAATAAACATGTCTTCTTCCCATCATAGCAGTTAGCAATTAGAAGACATTATCCTTTCATTTCACAGTAAGAAGCAGTCCTAAAAGGGCTCTTGTGGAAGGTTTGGGCTTGGCACCCAGGCCCCGAGAGTCATGTCTAGTTTGCATGATGGTTGTGACACCCTTCGTCTCCATTTCAGGGTGATTCTGGTTTAATACCTCGAATCTGTGAAGCACTCTTCAGTCGGATCAGTGAAACCACCAGATGGGATGAAGCTTCTTTCAGGACGGAAGTCAGGTAGGGCCTCGACCTGAGGCGTAAAGTTCGGAGGGCCTCAGGCTGCTTGTCTTGTGCAGAGGTCTTGGAGAGGGAAGGGTAAGGCTGCAGACTGCTGAGGAATAGTGTGCCCCCTCCTACTCTGAACTTAATGTTAGTTAGGAATACAGCTAAGACCACTTGGGCACGATTTGGGTGTGAAATAGCATTGCTTGATGGAAGCTTTGGTATTTATTCTATGTTTATCTCAAGTGGAGTGAGCCCTTGACTTTCGTGAGCTCATGCAATTCGTCTCACTCTTGGCTAAGACATGTCTGTGTTACTCACCATGTGGGGTCCTGTGAGTGTCACCCTCACATCAGTCAGGGTCACATAGTACCTTTCTCTTTCTGTCACTGAGTCTCTCCAGTGTCCACCTTTAGTGCTCAGAGACACTGTGACTCTGGGCAAGTTATTGAAAGTCTCCCGGACCTCTCTTGTCATATCTATAAAGTGGGGTGATGAAGTACCGACCTTTGGGCCATTACAAGGACTCAGTGACATGCTTCTTGTAAAGCACACAGCAGAGGTATATGTGGCTGCTGTTGCCGTGAATGTTGTGCTTGTTATTAATAATGTCTTAAAAACCTTTTTTTCTAAAATTTGTCCTATTTAAAATTTTTAGCTACTTAGAAATTTACAATGAACGTGTGAGAGACCTACTTAGGCGGAAGTCATCTAAAACCTTCAATTTAAGAGTCCGTGAGCATCCCAAAGAAGGGCCTTACGTTGAGGGTAAGAAGGAAGTTTCTTGTCTTCATACACTTCCCTGATCTGCCTTGGGAGGCTGTAAAAATAAAAAGTACAAAACTGTAGTGATGGTAAGAATTTAAAAAATTGTTTACTTTTGGAATTTTATTAGCGTAAAGGTGACAGGAGTTGCCACTTTATGCCATTCATTCTGTGAATCTATACGTCACTAGGTTATTTTGTGAGGCCTATCCATCATTTCCTTTGGCTTAAAAAACTGTCTGAAAATTAGTTTTCCCACCCCCCCACCACACCCTGGAAATCTGTGTGTCTCAGTGCTGATGCATTTTACAATAGGTACTTTCACTGATCTTATGGTGGTGGGTGGAAGAAGGTAGTCTCAGGCCTGTTGTTTGTCAGAAGACATAGATGGTCTGTCTTGGTTCTTGGCATCTGTGTTATTTCAGGATAACTATGGTGGACTGGGCACCTACCTCTACAGTGTTAGGCAGGGTCTGGCAGACAGTGAATGAATTCACCCTTTAGATTAAAATAAGAACCATATTTCACTGAGTATAGTACAAGGGCACCACAGGCTAAGAAATGGCTAGAGAAGCACATGGATGTGCTGTGGAGGTTGCCATTTAGAAGTACTTTTATGGTTTGGATGAGTTTTTCTGTGTGTAATTTCTTAGCATGTAATGTATTCCATATGAAGGAGTTCAGTTCATCCTGGCTTAAGTGCAGGTCTGGGTGGTTAGCATGAGCCTCTCTCTGTGCATATAACTTTCAGTTGTGTATCCTGTGTCATGCACTTAATAGCCATGCAAGCCAAGGTCATGCAGTAGCCATGCAAACCAGGACCATGCAATAGGCATGCAAACCAGGGCCATGTAATAGCCATGCAAACCAGGGTCATGCAATAGCCATGCAAACCAGGGCCATGCAATAGCCATGCAAACCAGGGTCATGTAATTAAGGTCAGTTTTGGTTAAAGGATCTGGGCACCATTTCTGGGATGCAGCTCTGTGGTGTTAAGTTATGGCATTCTGATGTGAGTACTTTGGGGTTCCTGGTCCATGATTGTAAAAATTCATTAACGTTCTGGTCTTTTCCTAGTGGCCCTTCCCCCAACACTAACATGAGGCACAGCCAGTCATGGAGAGTGTTGCATGTAATGTGGTGTAGAGAACTGGCCCTTGCCAAGTTGGCTGTGACAGTTAATCTTTTTGTCAACTCTATGGGATTTTTGAATTACCATGGAAACAAATCTCTGGGCGTGTTTATGAGGAATTATCTAGATTACTTTAGTTGAGATAGGATAGCTTCACCCTAATGTGGGTAGCACCAGTTCATGTTTTAGGGACCCAGACTGAATAAAGCTGAACACAAGCATTCATGGTTCTCAGATTCCTGATTATGGACACAATGTGACTAGTGACTAGGTGCTTCCTAGTTCTGCCGCTATGCCATCCCCACTGTGGTTGACGTGTGTCTTCCCTTTAACTGTGAGTCAAGATAACCCTTTCCTCCATTAAGTCATGTTGACAGGTATTTCTGCTCACAGCAGTGAGAGGAGTAGCGAATACACAAGGTTTCAGGTCATGCATGTTAGGAGGCTAGTTTTGCTCTCCCTAAGGGAGCTGTGTAACTGCTGGGGGAGTAACCTAAGGGAGTAGGGATTGCTAATGGAATCATGCTTTCTTATGGTATTATCCATGAAGCATGTTTCCTTGCTGTGGTTAGGGACTTTCCAGCAGTAGAGTGGGGAAAGCTATCTTTACTAGCAGAAGGCTGTGGAGCACCTGCTGATTGGTTGCCCCTGAGTTATGTGCTTTCCAAGAACTGCTTGCTCAGTTCCAGTAAACTTAAATTGAGACATGGTCTCTGGCAGGGCTACTAGGAGCCTGGTCTGACTCCCTGACCCTCTCACATAGGTCTGAAGATGTACCTCTTTCAGCCCCCCACCCCTTTTTTTTAACCTTGAGGTCCTCAGTTTTCCAACAGGACCCCATCTGTATTTTCAGTTTCCATTTGCATTTAAGCTTTATTTTCCTTGAGAAAGGTGTGCAGCTGCAGCTGTGTGTGTGTGTGTGTGTGTGTGTGTGTGTGTGTGTGTGTGTGTGTTGGGGGTGTTAGAGAATACCTATTGCTTTCAGTCTAACATGAGCTTTATACTTTTCCTTTAATTATTATAGCAGATGTTAAAACATAAAACTGATATATGAAGAAGCAGAATAAACAGGGTAAAAACATCTGGATCTATTGATCTCTATACTTATGATTCTTATACATTTTTAAATAATGCATTATTCAAACTTTGGGGAGTATGAATTATAAATTATCTGAAAAGAAAAGTGTCATCACTCAACTTTATACCAAAACATTTGAAAAATAAGTTGAGGATTTACATGTGAAACACTAAATAACGACATGATCACAAGGTACTGTTTTTTTTTTTCTCCAAAGGTTTTTTCAAAATTTGATCTAGAAGCCATAGAAGAGTACTTTTTTTCCCCAATGGTGCTAGGAATCAGACTCAGGGTCTCCCTTGTGTGTGCCCGGCCAATGCTCTGTGGCACTGGGATATATCACCACCCTGAGCTATGGATGAATTTTAGGTGGGAAAAACGTGACTCAGCTTCCTTCACCATAATACAAAAGCAGAAAGACCCCGGCAGGTGATACTTGTCACATCTCTGGGTGGATAGAGAGGGTGCTGGGAAAGGGACCGGGGCCAAGCATGCTTCACATCCTCCCTGCTGCTGCAGCAAACTGCCCTCTGTGGAGGAGAGCTTTGCAGCGTTTGTCAGCATTTCCAATGTCCTTGGATTTAGCAGTTCTGCCTCCAAGAATTTATTTTGTAGCCACATTCCCATGCATTTGAAAAGACCAATGCATAAAATATTTTAGCAGCCTTTACTTGTATTTGTAGTCACAAGAGGTGGTTGGTTAAATTAGTTGTGGTTCAGAGGTACAGCCATTTCTCTGCAGCCTTAAAAAACGAACACCAGGTCATCTTAACTGTTACAGAACATCCTGAGATGAACTTAGGGAAAAAGCGTGAAACTCAACAATGTTCACGATAATCATATCCTGGTGTGAGGGATTGACCTAAGGACCTCCTGTGTCCCACCCCAGATGCTACCACGTGCATGGAGCGGGAGGAAAGGCAACTTTATATCTGTGTAACTGCCTTAGTGTATACAGATTGTCCTGAAGGGTGTGGGGAAACTGGTAAAATGGTTGAAAGGAAGGAAAGAGTTTGCTATAGGAAAAAAGCAGAGGAGCCCTAGATAGTGAAACTTTTAACCTTATGAGCTATCTTCCCCTTAAGAAAAAAGAGACAGCCAAAAGTTTTGAGAGTTTAAAAACATTTTCAGGTTTTGTATAAGGGTAAGGCTTTTCCTGGGGGTGGAGTTTTTAAATTCTTCTTCCTTGTGCCATGACTGCTTCTAAGAGGTTCCTATTAATAGCCGACTTTTATTCTAGACAGTCTGTGGAATGGAGTGTAATGGGCACTCAGATTAGGTTGCTGAGGCCCACTGAGGCCAAGCCACTTGTCCAGCTCCCAGTATACATTATAGACCTCTGCTCTGAAACACCAGCTTTCTTAGAGGGAAGTTGGTTTCTTTTACTACATAACAGGATTCTCTCAGGCCTTTCTTGTTTCCTTCTAGACTTATCTCAGCATTTAGTCCAGAACTACAGTGATGTGGAAGAACTTATGGATGCAGGGAATATCAACCGTACCACTGCAGCAACGGGGATGAATGACGTCAGTAGTAGGTCTCACGCCATCTTCACTATCAAGTTCACTCAGGTAAGGGCAGCCATGGGCCAGAGGCTCCATCTCTCAGGCCTTTGCTTGCTGATTAGCACCAGCTGAGCACTGATCATTGTTGAACCAGGAGCAGCAGCAAGCAAAGGTAACTGTCACTTCCTCGTTAATTAGAGGCGAGCATGTGCTGTGTGCTCAGCCCTTCTGCATTCACAATGATTTAAAAGTCCTGATGTATATAGCCTTAGAGATATTTAGCAGGCTTCCACCTTGTTCTAGCATAAGAAAAACTTGCTCTGTGCCTAATTAAGCAAAAGTTTTCATTGTTATAAGCACAGTGGGAGATAATGGATTTTGAGGCAGAGCAGCTGGAGGCCGAGGTGAGAAATGGGCGCAGTACATTATCACGCTATGGGCTCTGGTGGGTGCTGATTATGATTAGAGTAGTATTAGAAGACAGCGAGCACTCAGAGGCACTAATATAAGAATCCATTATGATCAGGTGGTGGACAGTGTCCTGAAGGTGGCTGGGAGTGGCTGAGGGGAAGTAGTCTGTTACCAAAGCCCTACCCCCAGTATGCACAGTTGCAAGTCTTTCTGGTTTCAGCAAGTGTTAGGGATTGGAGTTGTCTCTCCACATTGACGTGGAACACAGCAGAGACAGCCAGGCAGCCCAGAGGGCAGGAAAATGAGTTGACTCTCCAAGGCAGGTTAGAAGAGCTCCCTGGGCTTCTCTGTCCTGCCGGGACTTCAGTTAGAGCCCCACTTTGCCTTGTAGCAGCTTACTGGCTTTTCTCCAGTTTTCTGGTGGATGCCTAACCAGTACGTAGCGGACTGTAGTTTCTAAAAGGTTTACGTGTCCATCAGAATCTATTTGTATTATGATTTGTTGCATTTGGCTAAAAATATAAAACATAGGTCTTTGGAAATATGAAGTTCTGGTAGGATCCAGAGCAAGGGAATTTACGTTTTAGTATTCCCCATCTTTAAAGATGTGATGTGCTTTATTAAATGGTATCAAATGTTATCCTACATAACTGTCTGTTAGTCATGTCTGAAGTGCCTTTGTATCTGGAATGTTGGAACTTCCAGAAGAATGAAGTTAATTACTTGTTTATTTAGTTTTTTTTTCCAGTTCCTCTTAGGGACTGGCTTTAGATTGTTTTGTGCTCCAATTCTGCAGGTTGGTATCAAGTGATAGTGGTTTGCCACATGGACTGGTTCTTCAGAAAGCACGAGAGTCCCAAGGTGGGACTTCTAATTTAACTTTGGCAGTTCTCATAATCACTACAATAGCCAATAAAACAAGCAAATGAACACCAAAAGTCTACCTGAGAGATCTCTGCTAGGAGAGGAAAATGATGGGGATCTGGTCATGAAACGCACAGAGCCCTTTGTCCTCTTCAGTGTCACGTGCATGTTTCTCTGCAGGCAAAATTCGACGCTGAAATGCCCTGTGAAACTGTGAGCAAGATCCACCTGGTCGATCTTGCTGGAAGTGAGCGTGCGGATGCCACCGGTGCCACCGGGGTCAGGCTCAAGGAAGGGGGCAATATAAACAAGTCCCTCGTGACTCTGGGAAATGTCATTTCTGCCTTAGGTAGGGTTGAGGTCACTTCCTGCCCTTTTTTGTTTTGGTATAGTGTTAGCTTGGAACAAGCTTGCTGGATGTTTGTTGTACGAACCCAGGCAGCTTGCTCAGGTCTTTTAGAACTAAATTAGAGAAAGCAGAGACTTTTGAATGATCTATTTCTTTCTTCCCGGCAGCTGATTTATCTCAGGATGCAGCCAACCCTCTTGTGAAGAAGAAGCAAGTTTTTGTGCCTTACAGGGATTCTGTTTTGACTTGGCTGTTGAAAGACAGCCTTGGTGGAAACTCTAAAACCATCATGATTGCTAGTAAGAGTTTAAATTATATCCCTGAGCATCAGTATTAAGTGTAAATATTTAAGTTCAAAGTGTCTCATTAGGATGTTTCTTCTTGTCTTGAAAATCACCTATTGTAACACATCTGTAGTTTGGAATTTGCTGTTGTGTAGACTTGGGCATCACGGAGGCCACAATGCCAGGCAGACATGCTCAGCTTCTCTTTGCTTAAAGTACAAGGCAGACACTTTGAACTTCACTTGCTCATAGGAGACTCCTATATAGAGCAACAAATAAACAACCCGAACTTTTACTATTTAAAATGGTAGGTGCAGAATTGAAAACTGAAAGGAAAAACCAAGGAGTTAAACACAATGGGAATAGTAGTATACTTTTATTTTTACAGTTAACCAATTAAGTGAGAGACTAAGGATTGAAAAAATTATGTAAAACAGGAGATTTGCTCAGGGGAACTCAGGGCTTGTTACCTCCCAGCCTTACTTCCTTCTGTCTCCTCGTTTTCTCTTCTCTCTCCTCTGTACTCTTCACAGTCCTTGCCCTGCAGTCACTGGTGGCGTTAAGGGAACACAGCCATGTACTCACCCCAGTCTTAAAGGTTAGGTGGGAGTGGCACTGGGCTACAGTGTAGAAGTAACCAAAAGCTTCTAGAAGGAAGGAATTAAGTAGTCTACTGAAGTAGTCTACTGCTGGGCTCTGGGTCTTTCCAGATGATGGATTTTTATCAGAAATACAAAAGTACTTTAATTCTTGCTCAACAGAGAAGTGCAATCCTGAAATTTCTTGTTATCAGCCGAGGAAACTCCTTCCCTGTGTGGGATATCTCACCCCCTATCTTGAAGTTGTTCAAGTGGCTGATTATAGATGTGAGAGGAGCAAAACGACATATAACTTGGTATAGCGAACACCCTTTCCTACAAACCTTAGATAATGTTTTAATATTCATTACTGTGGTGATGAATATTTAGTCTTTCCTGTGACCTGGGGTTGATCTGACTTTTAAATTACAAACCAACTTTGTGTTAAATGAAACATGGAGTGCTAGATGAATTATTTTCTGTATTCATTCTTCACAGCCATTTCACCTGCTGATGTCAATTATGGAGAAACCCTGAGTACCCTTCGCTATGCAAATAGAGCCAAAAACATCATCAACAAGCCTACCATTAATGAGGATGCCAACGTCAAGCTCATCCGTGAGCTGCGAGCCGAAATAGCCAGGCTGAAAACCCTGCTCGCTCAAGGGAATCAGGTTGAGTTTTCCTAAGATTTATAGATAATTTTCTTTGAGTAATGGCATCTATTTCTAGATCTTAATGAGACAATTATCTTGTGGCATTGATTTGAGTAAGTAAGTGCTAAGTAAAGCTTCGGATCAGCTAGCCAGACTCTAGATCAGCTTCCTTTTGGGCTTTGCATTCCTAATGCATTCTGGGTATAAGATTTTATCCATCAAGCCTTAAGTGATTGACCATCTAATAGTTATCAATTATGGATGGATATTTAGCATGCAGTACGACTAGTAGCGTAATCTCCATTAGTAAAAAGAAATTTAGACACTTAGAGTATTGTTTAAGATTATTCCTATGCATTTTATGAGTATAAATATATTTTAACCGAGGAGATATGTTTGACCACTTTTCCGAGTCCTGGTCTCACTTTAACCATGCTATAGGTGGTTATGGTGACTCACTGGTGCCTCTGAAAGCATGTCTGTGGCCCAGGTGATGGTATTCTCCAGGCCTTGCATGATGATTGAAATGGCCTCACTTCAGGATCTTCTTTTGTTTCTCTCAGTCTGAGCATGTTCCTACAGGCTTATGCTCTGTGAGGACTGTGTGAGCTAAGTTCCAGATGGCTCAGGTCCTACTGTGAAGAAAGGCCACCCTTGAAAGAAAATCAGGGAAGTTGTTTTAAACTCTTGCTGTTAGAAATAAAATGAAGATGCATTTATTTATTTCATCCTGTGTTCTTAGGCCTTGTGTGGACATCTTAAGTCTATTGTTAAACAACTCCATTTCTGTAAATAGGAAGTGCTCAGTGCTTTCCCTGTAAGGATATATGGTACCCCACGCTCTTGATAGCCCATAAATGGTTTGAACTGTAGAAATGTTGTTCAAATGAAACCTCAGTTTCCTGTGTCCTGAGGCCGGCCTGGTAGTCCTTTCCCACAAGATGGCAGACTGCAGTCAAGCAGGACTCCCTCATTGCACTTAAAAATACCTGCGTACACACTTCCATTTGTGACGTCAGGCCTCTGGTGTGAAAGGGAGTTGTCAGCAGAATGAGGTATCAGGATCCACAATGCTTGTTTCTATTTATATACTGCTATTGGAATCCTTTATCTGTGTTTTGGAAACATCACTTGTCTAAAGTCAGCATTTTAAATGATTAATATGTGAAGGAAAGTATTTGAAAAATATTTCATGCAGCTGCTTTCCCTTGATCTTCTAAGAGACTGTTGAGGGAGCGTGGGTCTGCCCATGCCATGGTACCCTATGGAGGTCAGATGACAACTCTCCGAATTTGGTTCCCTCATTTCATCATGTGAGTTCTTAGGCTTGAATTCCTGGCATCAGGTTGGGTGGCAAGCACCTTTACCCACTGTCTTAGTAAGGCTTATTACTGCTGTGATGAAACACCGTGACTAAAGGCAATTTGGGAAGGAAAGGGTTTATTTGGCTTACACTTCCACATCACTGTTCATCCTGTCAACAGGACAGGAGCTAGGACAGGGCAAGAACCAGGAAGCAGGAGCTGATGAAGAGACCAGGGAGGGGTGCTACTTTCTGGCTTGCTCAACCTGTTTTCTTCTAGAACTCAGGACCACCCTGGACCCTCCCCCATCAATCACTGATTAAGAAAATGCCCTGCATGCTTGTGTACAGTACCATCTTATGGAAACATTTTCTTAATTGAGGTTCCCTTCTCTCAGATGACTTTAGCTTGTGTCAAGTTGACATAAAACTACACAGCACACCCACTGAACCATCTCACCAGCCCTGACTTGTGTTTGCCTTGTTTGTGGTTGTGTTTGTTTGTTCCCCTTATTTCTGTCACAAGTTAATGTCATTTCTATAACTAAGGGAACGATTTTTGTCACTGTTTTAGAAGTAAGGATGGAGAGTCTATTTAGAAAATATATTTTGATAAACTTAACATATACATTATAGCAAACAAGGGAGTCTAAATCAAAAATAAGAAAAATTCTGAAACTATAAATCTTTGAGAAATTATAGGCATATTCTACATAATTAAGTTTGTGATAATTAATATAATAGACAAATGTTCATAAATGGTCCTTAAAGAAATCTCTGAATAAGGGACTGGAGAGATGGTCTGGTTTGTGAGTACTTGCTTATATAGAGCCTGGAATCCTAGCCATGGTGAGATAGGGGTGGAGACACGCAGATCCCTGGGAGCTGTGGCCCAGTAGTCTCACCTACACTGTGAAGTTCTGGTCAATGAGAGAGAGATGTCAAACTAAGGTAGTTGTCCTCTGGCGTCCCAGATTTGTGTAACCCCCCCAAGCATCATCTCCCTTTCAATTGCTCTCTAAAATAATTCTGAATAAATCTTTCTGAGAACATTCCTCTATTTCTAGAATATTCTATTCCAATGTTCCTATAGCTCTTTGAGAGTGTTAATTTAACTTCCATTTTTAGAATTGTTTATTTAAGCAAAGCTAAAGAAAGTCAGTTCTTATTTTTAGTAATTTTGTATATTGCCATTGCAGAGATCATGCGCCAAACATTTAAAAATACAATTTGATAAAAAAGAAAGATTCTGATAGATATTTACTTCTATTACACAGAAATATATGTGTATATATGTATGTTAATGTATACAGAGAATTTTTGCAGAAGTATATGTAGGTACAGACAAATTGCATCTTGTATATATAGTTACGTGGATTTAGAAGCTCAAGTCACCCCATCTCCCTGCGCTCATCGTGAGAATAGAGCTTCACCATATCCCCGGAGCCACTCTTAGTGCTCTAGCCAGGGCTACCCCATCTTCTCATGGTCCCTGCTTCCTGACCATTTGAGGCAGAGCTTTTGGTTTCGCTTGCTTTTGCTCTTTATATATATGGACTCTTGCAATATGTGTTATTTGGATCCAGTGTGTTTTTGAGGTTCATCCATGTTGTTGCATGTAGGTGAGCACCCACTTACTCTCAAATCTGTTTGTATTCCATTACATAAACATTTCCTAGTTCATCTGTCAATTTTTGATTTACTTTTTTGGGTTTCTTACTTGGGGTGATCATGTTTATTGTGAACCTTTAAATGCCTTTTAGTACACATACAGATATATTTCTGTGGGGCATATGCCTAGGAAGGCTTGGTGGTCAGAGGTATACATGCCATATGCATAACTTCAGGAGGAACCACTAGTTTTTAAAGTAGTTATGCCCCTCCCTTTCCCCATCACCATACACCAGTGCCAGCTGAGTCGCTGCAGATCCTTGCCTTGCCCTTGCTCAATGCTATGACAAAATGGCTTTGCTTTGCAATTTTCACATGGTTAATGAAGTTCGCTTCTAGGTGCATTTTCTTATCAAGTGTTTGTTGCATTTACAAATATTTCCACTTTTAACTTTATAAAAAGAAAATGTTCCAATTCCCTAATCTTTCACAAATGAATTTGGGAAAAAGTAAATTGATAAAAATAGAAAGCGAATGAACAAAGACAGTTAAGAAGCAAAGAAAACAAATGGGCAAAAGGATGGAGGTGTAACGGACTCCTCATTTTTATAGCCAGGCCTGGTGTTAGAATGTAAGGAGCAGAGCAGCTTTGTAGAGGCTTTTAAGAGAGATGTGTATGAGACAAGAACAGAGTAAAGCTTAGGCAGATGATGCTTATAGGAGTAGGGTGGACTCCTGTCCGTTAACTTACCGAGAAGGTGAGTGATGCAGAAAGAGTAGTAAATTGAGCTCTAGAAAAGATTCCTTTATCATGACGTAGAGTGCAGTTCACAGTTAAAATCAGTCAGGACATTGCTCTCCTTCCGTGAGAACGCAGGCAGGCAGAAGTGAGTGGGGATGCAGCAGTGCACGTAGCATCATGAGCGTCTGCTGTGGTCAACACAGTTCAGAGAGGAAGGAGGCTGCTCTCATGAGACCTAGCACTACTTTCCTTGTTCTGGCAAGAGCAGCTCAGAGAAAAGCATTACAACCCAACAGAAAAGAGAAGAAATAGTGTGAGCACAGGTTGTAGAAAAATAGTTTCAGATTGCTTCCTGATTACGTGGACAATGTCCAATACAATGAATACCATTGGCTACACAGCATTTGGGCAAGAGCGGTAGGCTTTAGTTTAACTTTCATATCTGTAAACCTGGTAAAAGTGGGGTGCCAGCTGTATAACCAGGCAATACTTATAATAATAAAAATAATCCCCCAATTAATGAATTTCATCCAGGTTAAGATGGACAATATATAAACTTAAGATGGCAGCTGCAAAGCTATACCTTTGGATCCCTTGAGGCAAGGGACTCCTGTAACTGGGCATGCCCCTTAGAAGGTATGCCCTGGTATTTCCACTAGACTTTGGCTGCTGTGGCCTGTGAATTTCAAACGAAGGTGGGCTGCATACATGCCCATGTGTATCTCCACCATGTACATGGGTAGCTGAAGAAGCACTCTAGACACTGTCACCAGGCTCTTACCTCCGAGTTCTACACTTGTGCTTTCCCACTGAGCAGCTATGTCTTGTCCTCTTTTGATCACAGAGTCCTAGTGTGGCCAACAGCCATCCTGATAGACTGAATGTTTAGCTGAACCTAGAAGTCCAGAAAAAGAGATAGAAATGAAAACCATGCTGGTACTGTAGGGAAGAATCACATGATGGCTAAGAAGTTCCCTTCCAGGAAATTTAGTCTGTTGATATGGTCACATGTACTGTAGGCAGTTGGTACAAGGATAGTTACTGTAGCATTGCTGGTAAAGCAAATGACTAGAAAAGCCTGCATTTACATCAGTCAGGAAAGCACCAACTACAACTACAGGATAGCCATGCAGTGAATACCAAACAATGGAAGTAAAATCATTAAAAATAAAATAAAAAGGTTTATATTGTTTAAGTATATACAGTATGTTTCTAATATATTGTTTTTTTTTAAAAAGCAATAGTCAGGATAATTGGCTTATACCATTTTCACTTATGATAACACAACAAAAACATGGTTCCATTAAATTGAGAAAAAATGCTCTCCTGTGCTGGACTCTTTGTGTGTTCCTGTGCCATCTATGGCAACAAGGGCAGCAGACAGAATGGGGGCACTTGTGCTCCTGCCCCTGAAGCCCAGGCTTAATGATTAGATGTGCAACTGAAACCCCAGGCTGTGCACTTGTCCTAGGTTCTCACCTGATTTGGGTGTTTATGACTTCAGATTTTACCCTTCCACAACATGGATAAAAAAATATAGATTGTAGCATAGCCGAGTCATATGCTGGATGCCATCAGCAGTGAAAACAAGTTTCGTTTTGTATATTTTGTTTGTATATTTCAGCGTGGATGAACTATTAAGCAAGACTTGGGTGTCTTACCTTTTGAACTCTGTTCTTTCTGTGCATTAGACAAACGAATTCTGAGAGCTGTAGGGAATTAGATGTGTTTGCCTTGAGTGAAATGCTGCTGCTATGGCTTTTCCTTTGCTGAGTTGTATGGCAGATGTTGGTTAATAACTGTGATGTCATGATTTTGATACTAGGACATGTATTCCATGGATTAGAGACTTAATGATAAATAGTACTTTGGAGATAATGAGAAATTACTTTTTATAAACATTTAATTTTTTTGTGAAACTGTTTTGGTAATTTGTGAAAATCTTAGAAATATACGTGTTTTCTGATTATTAACTGCTGATGTCTTTATGACTTACATTATAGATTGCCCTCTTGGACTCTCCTACAGCCTTAAGTATGGAGGAAAAACTTCACCAGAATGAAGCAAGAGTAAGTGATGGCTTGAGTTATTATTGTTTTTTAATTTCAACTTAAATATTATTTTTTTAAGTCTTTATTTGCTACAACTTGAGACATTCTCCAGGCTCTTACCACATTTTCTTCATTATGCTTTTCTCTAGTCACAACCCAATGGCCACACACTGTTTTTTGTGTTCGAGACAGAATATCACTATGTGATGTCAACTGCACTTGAACTCATGGTGTTTCAGTCTCATCCTGCTAGATTTAGAGGTTTTCACCACCACACCTGGTCCATGATATTTCTTCTTAGCGCTTTAGGTATTGCACGCCCACATGTTAGCAAGCAGGATTTGAAGGGCACTTAATGACTTGCTACAGTTGGAGTCACAGGGGAGCCTCTTGATAGAGAGCAGGACCACCCAAGCAGGCAGAGTCCTTGAAAAGTTAACATTCATGAGACCACAGAGGTCCCCATAACTTCGTGCTAAGTGCTATTCAGCTTTCTGGAGCCCTTGACTTTGTAGTGAACTGCAAGTACTCAGGGTCAGGGACCAGTTAAGAGACAGGAAGGGAGCAGCAGCGAGAGACCAGAAATGAGAGACCTCCTACTCTCTGTAGGAGGTGAGTGACAGAGGGCTGACATTGAGGCTTACATTTTTCTAAACAAGCTTCATGTCTGACTTGGTTCTGTCCTATTAATTTTTTTTGATGCCCCCTGGGAAAAGAGAAACAGACAATAAGAGCTGTTTAGGAGTCTATATTTTTTTCTGGTGCTGAGCGACTAAACAGCCCTAGAGGAAAACAAATTGTCTGATTTGAGGTAAAATCTCAAGACTCAAACTGTGGAAGACTTGAGTTGAGTTGTAGTTATGAACTTGTTCATAGCTGCTAGGTTAATCATGTTGGCTAATAGCTGATAATAGTGTTAGTAAAGATGTCCACTTCTTAATCCTCATTTTTCTCGTGAAATTTTATATTTTACTGCTTCAAATCCTAAGTGCAGTGGAATGTCTGGGTATGGTTGTTATCAATTACAGGTTTCAGGAACATTCAGCAAGTTAACAGATTCCAATAAGCATCTTAATTAGACTGCCTTCTTTACGCTGTGAAGGACATGACTGCCTGTCTTATCTAGAACATGCTCTCAGTCTTGTCTCCTGTCTACTGTCCTTCTTCATGGCTTGCCGCTGGCTTACCCTTCAGGCACAATGTCAGATGGAACACATGGTTGGATTCTGTTAATGTTTTTAATGAAGATTATTTGATTTAAACACAATGATAAATCCAGGGAGTACTTAGAATGTTTTGAAAGCTCAGACTATTTGATGGTATTTGAAAACGATGGATTATTATTACTTTTTATTGAAAACTATTTTCACCCAAGATGTACTGCTCATGTTTTCTCCTCCCAGATCCTCCATTCCTCCCTACCTACCCAGCTCCACGCCCTTTCTCTCTTTAGGGAACAGACAAACAAACAACCAGGAAAGAAAAACAAAAACACAAAGAAACACACACACACACACACACACACACACACACACACACACTCACAAAACTCCACAGAAATAAAAAATAAGAAACCATAATACATAATAAGCAAATGACAAGATGAAAATGCCTAAACAAAGCAGCAAGAGGTAAAAGGTCTAAAAAGGTGGCATTGAGTTTGTGTTTGCCATCTACTGCTGGGCGTGGGGCCTGCCTTAAGTGTGGGTAATGTACCCAGTGAGACTCCATCAGAGAACACTAGATTTCTTTAGTAAGTAGGTGACAGTTGCAGATAGCCTTTTGGCTAGGGACAGGTTCACACGTCTTCCTCTCCCTCTCGGCCCTGGGACTTGTGCAGGCCCTGTTTCTGCTGCCGCGATCTGTGTGAGATCGTATGTGCACCAGTTCTGTGCTATCTGTAAGACACTGTTTCCTTGGTGTCCTCCATCATCCCTCCCCTGGCCCTTAAAATCTTAACTCCTCCTATCCTAATTGTTCCTGACCCCAGAATGGAAGGCTTTGATGAAGATGTCCCGTTTATGACTATTTCAAAATCTCTTCTTCTCTGCGCACTGTCCAGTTGTGGGTCTCTGTGCTGCTGATGGGCTCACCTTTCTCCATAGGATGTGTATGGTGGTGTAAGGCACAGTCTTTGCTGAATGTTTCCTATTTTTAGATCAGTTGCCAGTGAAAGTCCACTCATTGGTTAGTATAAATTAGAAAATTCAATATACTACTCTTCTCCCTTACTGTAGGGAGAAAAGATACAAGAATATCCCCTTCTGAAATTATTTTAGAACAAAACACTTCAGTGCCATGTGACTGCTGTCTCCTTTGAGGGTCCTTGGTTTCTGACTGTCACCACAGCCTTATCAAAGCGTGGAGGCAGGCAGGAAGTGATGGGGGTGTCTCTTTACTCCTGTTTGCTTGGTTCACAAATAGCTAGTTCAAAAATAGCTAGTGAAAGAAGAAACATTTACTTGGAACCCCATGGTTATTAGGGTAACTTCAGTACGTGAATGACCACTGAGTGTAAGTCAGGTAGGTTTGTTTCCCCCTGGGGTTACCAGAGATCTCCACTTCCTCATGAGCAGCCCTCTTTGTTTAGTCATGATTTCTGTGCTTCAGAGCACATGTGTGTGCCTTTTCCTTAGGAGCGGGGACAGCAGGAGCCTTACACAATGGAGTCTCTGGTGAGGAGAACAGGAGGCTTAGGGGAGACTGTTTCTGCTATGGGAATTGGGGGGCATTCAGGTGACAGATTTGTCACCCCTGCGAGGCCAGTTGTCTACTTCCTGGACCAGTCTTTGAGTTCTACCTGTCTTTTTTCCACAGAGTATATTTTTCATTCCATTTTCCCCTGACCTCTTGATTCAGCTACTACTTCTTTGCTTCTTGGTTAATTAAACATGAGGATAATTTTAAAACATTTCTGGAAGTAGATGAAAACTTGATTAACTTTGAGAAGTCTTCACCAACTGTGCACTCAGCTGTCAGCCCCTGCCCTTTCCTCCTCAAGTTATGGTCCGAAACTGACTTTTATTGATAGAATTTTGCTGTGTCTGAAAGATCAAATAAAGAAGCATCTTTCCCCCCTTTACCCAAAGGTAGAATGAGATTTATAAACCCCATTAATTAGCTACCAAAGCATTATCTCCTAAAAGAAAACTGCAGCATCCAGGATGATTTAATCACCACATCCAATTAGAAAGGAAAATGAATGGCTATTTCTGAGAGTGTGGCCAGGAAAAGCAAACACACTAAATGTGCAGTTGCCATCCTTGGAGTTGCAAGTGTTTAATAATCCAACTAAGTCCACCATGGAAAAGAGGTCATAAAGCTATAATTTGACATGTCTCTGTCACTTTCCTTTGCTGAAATGTAGGTTGTTGATGAGACCAGCTGTTTGGTTTATATTTGGTGGTGGTTCTTTCAAGGAGTAGAGCTAGCTAAATATATATATACATATATATAATATGTAGACATACACACACAGTTCATTTTTCCATAGGGTCTATATATTTAGAAACTGTTCTGGATAAAAAATTATGTTTAATAAAATCTTTATATATTTAATATATAATAAAAGCAGTATATATTTAATAAAATCTTTATGTATTTATGTTTTAAAATAAAATCATTATATATTTATGTTGTTGTTTCTAGGTTCAAGAATTGACCAAGGAATGGACAAACAAATGGAATGAAACCCAAAATATTTTGAAAGTAAGGGCTGTGAAAAGTGTCTTAATCTTACTGTACTGGCTTAAGTAGGTAACTTCTCTCTCATCTAAAATATGGCTGTTATATGCTGTGTTTAAGGTAAGATTAATGAAGCCAATTTGGACCTGTGGCTTGTGAGTCTGTGGGTAGTGTCTCAGGTCATGAGTGACAGCTCACATCCCAGCTGAGAATTGTAACATGAACAGGTTACTGTGATATTCCACACACATGCTTTTACTTGTTGGAGTTTCTCCATTTGGAGCGCAGTACATTTAAAATCCTATTATTCAAGGACATAGACTCTGTTTCTAATTTTGTTAAGGTCAACATAAAAGCAATACATTAAGAACAAAATTGGTTTTCATGGCAACATTATAGAACACACTTGCATAGCATGATTAGATTACAGGAATTTCTAAACTGCTGATTTGCCATCCAATTTCTCCATGTCTCTGTGGCTAGATGATGGTTGTATGTATTTCTGCCAACATACACTATGGAGGGACACCTGTAGTTTTGGTCTCCATTTTTCATGCTCTGTGCTGCAAACTAGGAGTTTCCTTGTTATTTTGGCTCACTTGATTGGTAGAATGAGATTTATAAACCCCATTAATTAGCTACCAAAGCATTATCTCCTAAAAGAAAAGACCCACACTGCACTGGGTGTGGAGTTGAGTTCGAACTTTTTGCTTTGATGGCATCCTGGGGATTAAAAGGAAGCTCCATGTAATACTGACTGGCCAAGCTCAGCAGGGCTTAGCTAAATGTGTCAGCAGTGCATGAAGCTGGACTCCTGCATGTGAAATGGCATGCTAGGTTAATGATTTGTGGGGCAGACTTGGAGGCCTGAATTAGTCCCTGAGTCTTCTTCTGACAACAGTGTCATAGAGCCAGGGTCAGCAATATACTGTGCCCACTTCTGTTTGTGTCAGCGAGGTTTCCTGCCCGACTCTGGGGTTATGAAGATGCCTTGCTTGAGCTAAAGGTGATGTTCAGCTTTGATGTAGGTGGAAATGGGTTGATGGTCCTGGGACTTTCTTTTCAGGAGCCCAAATGATAGTGTTAGGTGAGGGCTTCAGCGTTCAGATTTCCTTCTCTTCTTCAGTTACCAAGAAGAAAGGCATGCTATTTTGAGGTTCCATGCTTCTCAGTGGTTTTTTTTTTTTTTTTTTGTTCAGAGTTTATTTATTCACTTATTTACTTTGGTGGTGCTCTGGTTTCAACCCAGGGTATTAGACATGCTAGGCAAATGCCCTACCACTGAGTACACCGCAGCCTGCCTTTGACAAGAGACAATGGTGCATGAAGCTGAGCGGAGCTTTCATTCATATCTCAGAATAGTCATGCTAGAATAAGCACTGCCGCGGGGGCATGTATTTGTTCCTGAAGTTTCAGGCCCCCTGAGTGGTACGGTAGCAGCCTGTAAAGGCCAGGCCTTTTGACTTTCTATGACACAGGGTAACTTTCCTCAGGAAGTTTGCAAAGATGCAGAAATAGTGTGCCACATTTAAAGAACAAGAGCAATTATGTCTAGTAAACACTTTGCAAGTTATTAGCGCAGGTGGTACCTGGTAGGACCAGAGGCACAACAGCAGTACATTGTAAGACTTAAACATCATCTCCTGCTATTGCTGCTGTGATATCTATCCCCATATATGTTCAGTGTGTGTGTGTGTGTGTGTGTGTGTGATGTGCATTGGCACTGGGGAATGCACTAGGGCCTTGCATGAGCAAGGTTGCCTCAGAGTGGCATCCCTAGAGTGTAACTAATTTTATCTTGAATTTTTCTACCCTTCTATAAAATCACAACAGTGAAGCTTCCGAAATATTTTATAAAAGATCTCCTCGCCCCTGAGCGATTCTGGGCTTTGAAGTCATATCCTCCTCTGATTCGCATCCCATTTTACATTTATCTAATTACCTTTATTTTTCATAACTTAGTAGAATTTGTGTTTTAAAGGTAATGGGAAAGGCAGGGCAGTTTCCTGTCCTCCCCTGCTTGTTTGTACTTTAGGCTGTGCTCATCCTCTGGCCTAACTGGGTGCTCTAAGGGCTCTCTCTGTCTCCTTTTGGAAGACACTGCCTGCGGACTGTGGTAGAGAGCAATACCCAAATGCTTATTTTGAAGATCTTGTGTACGAATTGGCTGCTGTTCCTCAGGTATGTACATGTACCTGTGTGGTTTCTGTAATCCTTTCCTGCGTTTCTACAGTGTGTTCTGTAAGCTGATCAGTTGTGCCCAAAGCCACCCCTGCATACAGTGCTGCATGCTTCCCTTCCTGTTCCAGATGGGAGACTTCAGGTTCATTTATCAATAGACGTCATGGGGAGCAGGTCCAGGAAAACAGGGTTCTGTCCTCTCAGATAGACATTAGCACTAAAGTCAGTGCTGGGTGAAGGTCCCTTGAATGTTGAACTTCTCTGCATCTCAGAGCATTCTGAACTCTTGAATGCTCAGAAGCAAGGAACAGCTTAGTCCCCTTCGTTTTGTAACCAGCCTATGACTTCCCTTGCTTGGGAACAGTGAAATCCAAGGTCTGGTTGCCTGGCATTAGAAGGACAATGCCAGTCCCTGGGATACTCTATGCTCTAATCAAAGCTGCTGACTTTTTTGTTTGTTTGTTTAAGCAGAGTTGGTAGCATCATGGCCCCAGTGGCTGGGGTCTGAAGCTTTGGTCTCTTAACTCAGGAATTGTATCTCAGGCTTTAGTTCCCTTTCTCTTACTGGGCTGTGGCTCTTACTTCCTTGTGCTCCTGTTTCCAGCTTTGAAATTGTGGTTGATGCCAGTGTGTTTGTCCTTTCTCGTCTTCCTAATGCTGCTATCCGTTATTTCAGTTCCCCATATTGTGGTGACCTCCAAACCATATTATTTAGTTGCTACTTTGTAACTGTAATTTTGCAACTGTTATGAATCATAATGTAAATATCTGATGCACAGGATATCTGATATATTACTCCTATGGGGGTTGTGACTCACAGGTTGAGAACCACTGTTTTAGGCACATCTTAGGTAGTATGAGACAGTTCTGTGACTGTGCTCTGTATCCCCTTTCTTGCTCCTTAAGCTGCCTTCTCATTTTTATTATTCTTTATTTTCTAAACTGTAAACTCCCTTGCTTCACCCCAAGAGGCCTGGGCCTTCTGTTCAGTTTCAACTGTCCTATTGCAGGTCTGCCCCCCACCACTGGCATATCACGCTGCTGGATGGCATGCTGGTCCCAAGTGCAACAGGGAGTTGGGTTTCGTGCTGTCTGTTAGCCTTGGCTGGGGTTGCTCCATCATTAGGAATGCTACCCTTTTTTAGTCCCCTGTCAGAATCCATTTGGAGCCCTCTGTCCCCACCGTTTAGTTAGGATGGATTTTGTTTTCCTCTCTGCTTTATGGCATTTGGTTTTAATCTGGAACAGTATTCTCCATTGTCTGACTCAGGTGGTGTTGCTGTCCCTGCTTCTATCTCTGTCTTTCACATGGACAGTCAAGAGCTGGAGCTGGTCAGGACTGTATCTGTCATTCTGTAAGCCAGCTCCCATGGCTCTGCTTCTCACAGAGCAGCATTCAGTAAAAGGTTATGGGTTTCAGTTAGTAATAAACAAAAATGAAGCCCATTGTATTAATCAGTGAAGAGTGCCATAAATAAACACCACAGTCAGGATGATTTAAACATCAAATTGATTTTTTTTTCCATCACAGTCCTAGAGCCTAGGACTCCAAGATGAAGATCTTCCAGGGTTGGCCGTTTCTCCTTGGCACACAGACAGCTACTCCTGCTGTATCCTCACATGACCTTCCCTTTGGTGCTTGTGTCCTTGGCCATCCTCTGTGTGTCCCAGTCAACTTTTCTCATGAGGACTGCAGTCACACTGGGTTAAGACCTACCCCAATGGCTTTACTTTAACTTAGCAACCTCAACTAATTAATTTCAACGTAATTAAAGTCCTGTCTGTAGATACAGTCGTATCCTGAGGATCTAGACCCTAGAGCCTCAGATGTGAACATTGGGGCCACATAGCATACCCCATTATAGCCTTGATCTATTCAAATGTGAGGACTTGGTGAGAAACATCGCCTCCTGCTGTGTGTACCTCGCCCCCCCCCCCCGCTTTCCCCTGCACTTTTCTCCTATTTGAAAGCCTCATGCATGATGCTGTGGTTTGTTCTTGGGAGGAATGTGGCTGGGTTCTCTGCATCACAGCCCATCCTTAACCCAGATCATTTAGAACCTGGCTCATGTTGGGCAGTATCAGTGAGTGGCGTTTGTGAGGCAGGAAGGAAAGAGATCTCTGAATCTGCACTCCACCCCATGTTCCTGTATTAGAATCTGTACTTTAATCGGTGCCCATGAGATGGATTTGTACCTTCATGTTTGAGTGCCGACAGAGCTGCCACACTGGGAGAGGTAGGCAAGCCTGGATTCTTTGCCTTCAGATCCATTCTGCTCTGTCCTATACTGTGGGAGCTGACCCCGACAGGATGCCCCTTTCCAGGCTCCCTTGAACCTGTGGGAAACTGAAAGCTTCTCTAGTGGCAGCTTTTCTCCATGGCCTCAGGTCCTGCCAGCAGGGACTAGCCCATGGTGCTTGCGGCCCTGCCTGGTAACACTACCCATAGAAACATCCCTTTCTCTCGGTCCTCATCTTGTGGTAGTGTTGGTTTTCTATTGTCTGCGGGTGACTTCACCATTCTTGGTGACTTTTCAGCAACTCTCTTGCAGCTAACAGTAACCAGTCACAGTTGCGTGAGCAGTGTCTGTACTGAAGTCCCTGGGGTTTAAACAGTGAAGGTGGCTTCTGCTCTGTGGCTAGCATTGACTGATGCCCAAGTGTGTTTGTACCTGGTCTCTGGGTGCACTGCCACCTTCTGAGGGCAGTATGCCCCTCCTTTTCTTTTTCAGCCTGTCTTTCTGGTCCTACATGTCGGCATGTGGCTTGCATGTTGGCTGAGTTTATCAGCAATTGGGTTGCCTCTTAGGATGAATCCAGCTTCTGCAAGCCTGGTGACTGGGAGCTGTAGAGTGCACTTGCTGTGGTTCTTCTTTTAGGCAGACACAATACTGTGCCTGTTTTATGGTGTACCCCTGGGTACACCCTCTGGTCTGGCATATTACAAATCCCAGATGATTTAGGGCTGCTGAATTTTTCAAGCTTTCATCTTAAAGTGGGATTAGAGAATTCTTTCTTGATCCCCACACCCCATCTCTGTCTTTTTGCTGCTTTTTGGTTTATCAGTTTTGCACACACTTGTTTCTCTGTCCCAGAGTTTTATAGATGGTTTAAAGGAAAACTACCCAAGGTATGTTATCTGACTTCCAAGGAGCTCCTTCAGCTCTGTGCTTCAAAATAAATCTCAGACAGTTAGGACTGGGGTGCAAAACTGGCAGCCGTGTGACAGATGGTGTGGCAGAAGGGAGCCTGACTTGCCTGTGTGTCTGGACCACTCTACAGCCAGGGACTTAGAGCCAGGTAGTGCTCCTTGTTGAGTCCCTCCAACTTTGGTTATTCGTGCTTTTCTACAGACTGCACACCTCTCTTGCTGTAGACACTGTCTTTGATCACTCCAGTGTCTGGCTGGATTTTGTATTTTCAGCTGCCCCACACAGGGCTTCCAACTGTCAGAGAATAAGCAGGCTGTTCTCACACCGACCCCCACACTAGCAGTTTCCTTGATAAGTGTTCTAATTGCATTGAAGTTACTTGAAGCTTTTTTCAGGTTTTAATTGTGTGGAATTATTGAGTATCTTATACCCCGTTGGTGTTTGCTCTGCTGAATGGGGCATATTTGAACCCACATAATGATGAGATTAGAATGCCCACAGTTTAATTTGTAATTGTGCTGGTGGATTGCTAGTCCTTCTCTGGGTAATACAAGAAGTTCATGGCTGGGATGGAGAGCACATAGATGGAGGGTGCCTTTACTCCTTCAGGGCTTCCTAAGTAACAGGGAATATAATAAAATGCAAACAGGATCTTTTCCTGGCTTAAGGTTTCTGAGTTTAAATTCCGAGGAGAAGCATGCTACTTCTGTTTTATGACAGAGTGAATCAGCTGAGCTGTTTGTCTCGGCAAGATTACAGCAATCTATAAAAGAGTTTTTCCCTGGCTCTCTGTAGTTTCCTTGTATGAACTGGAAGGGATGGATTTGAAGCAGACTACTAACTGGGCCATCGCTCAGCAGGCCTGCGATGTGGTAGGTTTGTGAAATGAGTTTCTTGTGGTTCTTTGGGTCTCCCTGGCCAGGGAATTGGATTCTCTGCTTTCTGGAGAACCTACACCAAGCATAGGGAAGACACAATTTTCCCTTCTTTTGGTGGTATCTTCCATGTTCTTGGTTAAAAATTAAACCAGAGGGCAGATCTGGGATAAGATTTTATTTATGGTCATCAACTTAACTCTATTGCTTTCATCCATAGAGTAGAGGCTTCCTTATCAAGTTGTTTTTAGCCATTCCCTGATTCAAAACTCTAGCCTGAGATGTAAAAACATCTGGGATTGGTAATAAGCCAGACCAGAAAGTAGACCCAGGGGTTCTGAGCAGCTGTTTCATGAATGACTCCAAACACCAAGCAACAGACCTGGTATTATGGCTGTGCAAAGGGAGAGCCAAGGCAAGCACACTCTGAAGTCCCTGATGGCCAGGCTCATATCAGCTATAGTTTGTTCCTGCAATTTGAACAATATGAAGCGATGGTGGAAGCACATTCTGAGAGGTGCTATCAGGTAATTGTGTCCTAGTATTAGCATCATAGCACAGGCTAAGGTGTCTGCAGCATCATTAGGTGATAACCTAATGGAACCACTGTGTGACCTTTGAAGCCCTGCTGTACAGGACATGACTGTAACACCATATACTCACTTGGCTACGTGGAGACAGTACTGTGATTGTTCAAATTTATGCAGGATTGGCCAAGGTGGGCATTTCAGACATCATGGTTCTTCCTCGTGTGATTTTCATTGGGGAAAAACATTGTCCAACTCAGTTCCTGCTTATTGCTGTGGGTCTTGTTCAGGTCACTCCTTTTGAATCTTGATACTTTGTGTGTGTGTGAGTTGATTTCTTTTCAAATTATTCAAAGAATTCTTATTAGTATTAGAAGCTAATGAGTGATCTCCCTCTTGTGCTGATATTCTAATAAACCTGGGCTACTGCCTAGATTGTTAAATAACTTTTTTGAAAACATCCTCATAATGGATCCTCGGCTTTTCTCCATTTATCCTTCCCATCTTTCATCTGTTCATCTCTTCTTCCTTCCTTCATTGAACACCCATTTGTTGAGAAAATCCTCTTGTTGACATGGTCCTAGGCAGAGAGCACACCCTCAGAGCAAAGCAATAAGTCTCTGCCCTCATAGGAATTGCATCTAGAGACGAACATTCCTTCTTGCTGCTTTTGGGTATTCCTTTGTATAGTTCCCTTCATCTTGGTTGTCCTATCTCATCCTCTAATTTCTACTGGATCAGGCCTAAAGTATATTTGTTGATAGAACATAGTGGTTCTGCTCCCAAACTGGTTGGGACCTCAGACTATAAGAGCAGCAAATCTTAATTTTTAGTTTCAATATAATTCTTTTTTCCCTCCTTTTTTTAATTTTTCCATTCAAAAATTGACACTTCCTCCCCTTCTCCCATTCCCTACCCGCTCCCCCACTAACCCTCCTCTTTTCCCCTCCATCCTTAAGAGAGGGCAGGGTACCCTGCCCTGTGGGAAGTCCAAGACCCTCCCCCCTTCATCCCGGCCTGGGAAGGTGTGCATCCAAGTAAACTAGGGTCCCAAAAAGCCAATACATGCAGAATAGACAGGTCCCAGTGCCATTATCGATGGCTTCTCAGTCAGTCCCCATTGGAAGCCATATTTAGAGAGTCGAGTTTGATCACATGCTCATTCAGTCCCGGTCCAGCTGGATTTGGTGAGCTCCCATTAGATCAGGCACACTGTCTCAGTGGGTGGACCAATCCCTCGCGGTCCTGACTTCCTTGTTCATCTTCTCCCTCTTCTGCTCTTCAACTGGACCTTGGGAGCTCAGTCCATTGCTCTGATGTGGTTGTGGGTCTCTGTCTCTATCTCCATCCATCAGATGAAATTTCTATGGTGATAATCAAGATATTCATCAGTGTGACTATGGGACAAGGCCAGTTCAGGCACCCTCTCCTCTGCTGCCCAAGGACCTAGCAGGGAACAATCCCGTGGACACCTGGGATCCCCTCTAGAGCTAAGTCTCTTGCCAACCCTAAAATGGCTCCCTTAGTGTAGATATCTTCTTCCCTGCTCCAATAAAATTCTTTAAGGATAGTTTATGTTAAATGAATTTGTAGAGTCTTATGTGTGTCTATTCTTTTTGCCTCTCCTCCCCTCCCCTCCCCTCTTTGGGAAGCCCTTGACACATAGAGAGCACTTTATGAACATGTAGGTACTTTTCTATAAACAGTTTCTGTTTGAACTACTTAGGTCTGGATATTGAATGAGTAGGTGGCGCTAAGGTCCACATGGATACACTGCAGTACGTTACTGAGAAGTTGTTGGGAAGAATGGGTTCATAAATATGATGTAAGTGATAGGCATTTATGGAGATGCAAGGGACTGATGTGTAATCCATCATAGTACATGGTAGTTATCTGTATGTTTTAATTCTCTGTTAAAATTATAAACTCTTTTGAGGTCTGGGACTGTTATTTTGTTATGTTCTGGTACTCCTCCTATGTAGAAAAGGTTCAGTAAATAATTGCTAGACTTAGTTGTGTTCTTTTATTTCTAAGATAATTAAGGACAAGCTTGAAGTCTTTCTCTACGTCCTCCTGGCTTAAGCAGACAGTTGCTATTTCCTATGATTGCATGGCCCAGGCTTACACCATGGATTTTAGTGCCCCTTGTCTTGCTCTGGAGTATGCTGTGACAGGTTGGAGATGGCTTCATTCTCCTGGTTAGTAGTTGGCTCCAGGTCAGTTGGGGCTGATTTGACTTTTAATCTCTCTACCAATATGTTAGCTATTAATAAGGTGATCTCACAGTCCTTATTGCTACAAGCAACAAGGATGTTTAAGCAGTTTATTTGCCAGTGTCTCTTTGACTAAAGCTTATATGTGGCTGAAACCACAGTTAGTTGTAAGCAGGATACATAAATCTACAGGCTCAGGACAAGCTATTTCTTGCCCTCCCACTAATCTCCCGTCAACATACTTCCAGTCTGTTTTTCTTGTCTCTTTGCCTTTCCAGGCAGCCCCACAGGTCTGAAAGTGTATGTATGCTACTGGTGTCCATAGTAGGAAGAATTGAAGGGAGGGAGGACAGGGTGTGGGGGCCATACAATAAAGATGAGTTGAGAGAGGATTATTACAAGCAATCTGTTTGTTTATTCTATACACCAATTTAGGTGACCTCATGCCTTTCTGAACAAAAGTCACTGTCAGTACTCCCATGGGCAAAGCATTTAGTCTTTTTGAAATGTGCTCACACATTTTGTTCTTTGGCTCCTCCTTGATCTCAAACAAGTGAGAGAAAGATGCTTCTGCACTTCTGCAGTGTGCAGTTGTTAATTTTTCAACCTCTCATTAAGGTTCCACTCAGGCTGTTAATTTTCACAGACCCTATTCTCCCATTCCTAAAGTTCTGCTCTCGAATCTGTTCTTTAAGAAGAAAGGCAAAGTAATAAGCAAAGTTCTTTGTTCTTTGCAACCAGGACTTGGTAATTAATAGGGAGGTGGATGGTGGTGCTGCAGTGTGCCTGGCAGGGTCAGAGGAAGCACTGGGCTGTCCGGGACAAACTCTGATATTAAGAATGCCAAGCTGACCATGTTTTCCATTGCAGCTCTCTCCTTACAGGAGCTGCTCACAAATAAAGGTTTGCTGGGTGTGTGCTGGTTCTTGCTTTTGAATAACATTTCTGGAGCAAAAGTCCAAGAATAAGTCAAATGTACCTTGCTAAATATTGGTACTGTGATGAATTATTTTGAATACATAAGGGCCTTTTCTTTTGATTTTTTGCAATGAAGCATGCGTGCTGGTAGGCTCTTACTGCGTATTTATTGCCATCACAGGGAGGAAACGATTACCTGGTCATATGGAAGTGTGTTTTCTGTACACCTGTACTGATTGGGTGCTAAATTATGGGACCATGGTTTAGTTGGTAAAAACAGTTCATGATGCAGATAAGTTGACTGTCCCTGTCATCCAGTGCACATTTAACTTACCTGAGATGATTTCTGGGAGCTTTGAGTTTGAAGTAGGGCGATGGCAGTGGAGTCATATTGAACCTGGGAGCAAGAAGGTCCTTTATCTTCTTAAGACTAATGACCTGTACCCTGGATCTGCCATTGGACATTTTGCTGGCCTTGGCTGCATTGACCCTTCTGTTTCCCAGACTTTCATGTTAAGATGCAGGCAGTGGTAGTTCCTGTCACATGAACTGACTTTGCAGGGACAAAGTGCTGAGAAGGCATCTCACACAGTCAGCATTGGGTTGATATCACTCAGGGTATTGGACCACTTTAGTGAATCATCCTCTGGTGTAAAACTAGGCTACCAATAATATGTCTTCCTAACTGGGCAGACCAATAATATGTCTTCCTAACTGGGCAGATAAAAATTTTCATATTATACATATGAAAATTTATTAAACTATATAGCTTGATGCAGATGCAACATGGACTCTCTTATAAGACAATTATTTTATCTTATCATGTAGTGCTTTGTATGTTTATTTACTTGAAATAACTGAAAACTCAGTTCCAAGCAGCTTTACATAATGAAGAATATTAACAAGTTCACAGGAAAAAAGAGATTTGGAGGCGTTTAGGAATGGCTTGGCCATGGATCTGGTTGTCTGGGGCTTTTCTTGATTCTGTGTTTTGGGTGTTTGACTTCAGGCCTTGTGTTGTTGAATGCCCATGATTGGCAAGGTGAAGGTCAGTAGTTCCAGTACTATGTCTACTCACCCCACTGTCTGAATTCGCATCCAAACTTCGGACACCCAGCAAACCCAAGGCTTTTCAGTGACTGCTGGGTTTCTTAGCTGGTTTCTGTGGTCAGGGAGATAGTGTGTGTTGGTTGGACCAGGCTGTGGTTATCTACAGCCTTCACCATGAGAAGGAATGGGTCACCCAATTGGTGATGAATTGAGCTTATCTTAGGGACTAGGGTAGGGGTAAGCTGTTTACTGTAACTAGTAGGTACTGGGGTATCCAGACCAGGCCAACCTTAGTGATGCTCAATGCACTTTCTAACATAGACATAGAACCTAGATATCAACTGTAGTGTAAAATATAAGTACATGCAAGGCAAACAGAGGGTGTGTGGTCATTGATGGATTTGTGTATTTCTTAAGAGAAAATTAAGAGTACTTCCTTTATGAAGTTGGAATTTCATATTCTGCTAGGGGTTCTAAGAAAGGGTCCCTTGAGCATCAGCGCTGTGGTGTAAACTTTCTGTGGTTAATGACAGAGGCCTCTCTGTTCCCGTGACAGGGTCAAGATAAGGCATAGTAAATCCCAGGTATAGAAACATGCCTTCCCCTTACAAATTGATTATGGTCTTGAAATTGAAGCTTCTGTTTTCCTGCCTGCCTTTTTATAACCCTTTTTGTCTTTTTCTTTTCTCTAATTTTGAGATGGGGATTCAGCCCAGACTTACCTCAAGTTTTCTATGCAGGCCAGGATCACCTAGAACTTTTGAAACTCATCCTTTGCCTCCCAAGTGCCAGTCTTACAGGTTTGTGCACCCACCCCTGAAATAGGCAGTGCTGGAATGAAAACCCAGAGCCTCATGTGTGCTAGACAAGCACTCCACCACCTGAGTTATGTTTCCAGCACTCCTGTATACTTGTAAACTTAATTTACAGTTGACTATGGGTTTATACTCTTTCATCTGTGCCTATTTGGCAATGGTTACTCTGTGTGGCAACTTGGCATCCCCTGTGTTTGTGTGGCAGAAGCACGTTTAAAAAGATTGCTTTCTCTGAGAACCCTAATTAGTTTTGCTTCTGCACTGTTTAAGGGTGGCAGCAGTTTTGCTTTACTTAGACATCGGGACTCCCACTCTCCTTGCTGAGGCCGTGGTTTTGAGCAGCATGTGTCTGTAAGAAGTGTAATTAGCAAGTGTGCTTCTACTGAAAAAGGGAATATGGACCTATACTGTGTGCAGATCTTCATTGCTCAGATATTCTGATGCTTGCAGAAGTGGAGATGGTTATAAATCCCTGTCATATATAGCTCGTACTTTTGGCAGTCTGCTTTGTCAGGTGAGAGCAGCTTCCTGGGAAAGTTGTCTGTCACAAAGACAAGACGAGTTAGTTCCAAATAGCTCTGACTTCCTTGAATTTGGACAACAGAGATGATACTGAAGATGGTCACCTTTTATGGTTAATGAGTTACATATTACTGTGTAATATTTAAGCCTTTCTCTTTTATAACATTACAATAAAAAATATACTATTGATGCAGCTAACAGATTTGACTGACATGTTATAGAACTGGTGGTAACACTTCTTTAAGTTGATAGGCCCATGTTATTATCCTAAATAATGTACATAAAAGTTATTTTCCACATCCTGAGAAGTTGAATTTCCATATAGAATGGTTTCTATCCAGAATCTCTGTGCCACAAGCATTGTTTCAGGGCAGCACTGTCTAACTCGAGTAGAGAACACAGCTCGCAGTTCTAGCCACACTAAAATTGTTAAACAACTCAGACCAATTTTAATAGTGTATTTTATCTCATAGAAATTGTAACAATGTAGATATCTGTTTATTATAGAAACAACATTATATAACATATGTTAACATATAATAAATTCTATACTCTATTATACAATATATAATTATATAATATGTACATATAATATATAACTACATATTATATACACATGCATATGTATATATAACATATATACTTATGTACAATATTATCTATAATATATACATGAATAATCATATATTTATAATAGAATATGGTGTACAATTTACCTAAGTTTTATCAAAAACAATATTTGTTAATTCACCTTGTTTTTACATTTACAGTGCATCTTAATTCAGATGTGAAATTGGCATTAGATTTACTGGATATGCATTTTTATTTTATAAAAACTTATACATAAAATGCAGTGACCATACTGAGTTTGCTATGAATATATTTAAAGCTTTTCCAGCAACTTAACTTTTAATTTGCAACTTTAAACCAATGAAGTACAAATTCAATTTTCCTCCTGCACTGAAGACTCAACAGCCATAAATGTAAGACATTGTTGGATTTGATTGTTGCATTGTTTGCTTCATTCAACAGTGCTGCCAGGGTGGTATGCTAGGTCTCCCATCTTTACAGGGAAGAAGATGAGGGATGGAGGGAACAGCTGTGGCAGGCAGCAGCCAGGAACCTCCCGGGAGGTGTGCGTTGTACTGCCTGTCTCTTACTGTTTGAAACCGACCTTTCTTTAATTTTGGGATGGGTTTTCTTTCACCTTTTCTTCATGTTCAAATGCGTTGATTTCTGTGCGGTTCCTTTTGCCTTTTCATTTTGTAAAGATTGATGGAGAAAAGTGGCATTAGGAACTGATCCTTTATTTGTAGTGAATTTGGCTGTCAGTATTTTAAAAATCAAAATGGATGATGGCCTGTGCATAAGCCCCATCTGCTCAGTTATCTCTGCAAATGTCAGGACAAGATTTGCGCTCTGCAGAACCCTGGTTCTGGTTTCCTTCTGTGTTCTGCAGCGTTGTTTTCTTAATTGCAGCTCTGATTCTTGCTTTGCTCCAAGCCTGGGCTTTAGTTCTTTCGTTTCCATGCCTCTTTTCTCATCTGTCTCTTAAGCAGAGTCATGGTTGTCTGCTTGGGTGTCCTTCTATTAGCATTTGTTCTTGCAATAATAATGTCTCTAGGTATCTTTCAGATTGTTTCTTTTTTGCTTGAAATCATCCATCCAGCTGTGTTCTTGCCTACCTTTATGGATAATTGTTCTTTTATTTCATACTTGCTTTTGTGTGATTATTCTGTTGCTCTTTATTACAAGAAATGGTTGCTTATAAAAGAGACCTTGCATGTGATTTCTCCACAAGGACAAATGGTCCAGATGCGCAGTGTCACACTGAGTGCTGTGTGCAGAGAATGGAAACTATAGGGACAGTGATAGCTGTTCTCTGTTCCATCCTCAGTGTTCAGTGAGCTCAGATGTCCCAAGACGCCTGCTTTCTCCTTCATATCTTCTGGGATCCCTGTTCCCTGCTGTGTCAGTGTGGTAGGAAGTATATGTCCTTTGGCTGCTTCTCTGCTTTGAAGGAAATGAGCAGAGCCTGCCCCATCTTGAGAATCTTTTATATTTCGAGGGGTAGTATAAATAAGGTAACTTGATTCCTGTATAGTTAAACTTAAGTCTTTTTAAGGTATGCTTTTAATTGAAATAGAATTATATCACTTTCCTCCCCATTTCCATCCAGTCCAACTCAGTTCTACCCTTGCTCTAACCTATCTTGAGCTCCCCAATTTCTAGTTTATAGCCTCTTTTTTGATTATTATTGTTATATATGTATGTTCCTGTTTGTATGCACAAATATAAATACAACCTGCTGAGTCTGTTTGTGTTATTTGTGTGTATGTGGTTTCAGGACTGACCACTCTGCATTGGACAAACAGTAAAGGGCTTATCCCTGGGAGAAGCTAATTCTCCTTCTAGCAGTCATTAGTGCCTGTAGTTTTTGGGATGCACAAAATTTTCCTTCTTTCACATTCACTTGTCTACTATTATTGCCATTGTTCTGGTCTTGTTTATCCGGCAATGCTGAAGAGTGATTGTTTCACAGCAGACTTCCTGGTTATGCCATCTCTTAAAATCTTTCTTACACAGTGTTCCCTGAGCTATAAATTCAGGAGCTGTGATGTAACTGTGTCTGTTGGAGCTGGGTGCCCTGTGTGCCTGTTGACCTCTGCATTGTGTCCAGTTGTGGTTCTCTGTGCTGGTTTCCAGTTGCTGTGAAAAGAAGCTTCTTTGATGAGGGATATAGCTACACTTATCTGTGGATGTAAGGATAAGGTTTAAAATGTAGTGGGCAATTATGCTGTCTAGTAGAGTGGTGGTAGTCGATTTTATTCTACAGTCCATGACCTCAGTACCCCTGGGAAGCTGGCTAAGTTTCCAGTACCAGCATGCAAAATAAGTATACAGGTGCAATAAGGGCACTCACGTGTTGGAGGTAACCAACAACTGTGTAATTGGACTTAATGTTCACTCAGCAGGAGGGAAGTCATGTCCAGTACAGGAGACCTAATTAGCCATCTAGGGCAATTGAGGTCATAAATCCTTATAAAATAATCACTTTAAGTATCCAAATTGGGCTGGCTTATACTTGACTGTGTCACTAGTTAGTATGACTTTGATCAAATTGTGCCCTTGCTCTTGGTGTCAGTTTTTACCCCCTCATCATAACTAGAATTGCTGGCTTAGGTAGTCCTAGGGATTATCTTTATCAGAGAAGGACTTGGTTTTTATTGGAGCTGCAAGCAGTTGTGTGGGCATACTATTACTTGGGGCACATACACTTGTCCACTGCTCTCTGTCTTCAGTGGTCTTTGGCAAGGGCTTCCTTTTCCTTGCTAACAACTGAGCATCCCTCTCCTCAATGTGCCCCTAGAGCCTTTCCCCAGTCTTGGCAATTATAGAACAATATGCAAATCACAAGTGTGCAGTGATGGATCTTCACAAGCAAAGCATAGCCATCTATAGGAAGCAGGCAAAGTAACACAATCTTATCAGTGCCCTAGAGCCCTTGCCATATCCTCCGGGTTGCTCTTCTGTTCTCCCCAGAAACCACTTCACCTCACTTTTGAAAGCAGGCCATGATTATATTTGTGTGACTGACTTCCCTTGTTCATATTCCGTTTGTGAGATATCTTCATTCCTGTACAATGACATCTTACGAACTGAACTGGCTTGGCTCATGCCTGGCTGTGTTGTAGCTCTGTAGTGTTACAAAGGCGGACCTATCGCAGTGTATTGATTCATTCTTCTTGCATTTGGGTTGCTCCTTGTTGGGCTATTAGAAATAACTCTACTATGAGCATTCTGATTGCTATCTTTTGGTGAATTTACACACAGGTTTAAAGGAGTATTTTTGAAAGTAGATGCTGGATCATAGAGTAGATGCATGTTCAGCTTTAGTAGACATTGAACATAACCTTGTAGAGTATTGATGGCATGTCTGAGTTTACCTGCCAGGAGGCCTGCTGTCTCCAGCGGTGTGCGCTAGTGTCAGTCTGTCTGGTGAGTCTGTAGTTGTATCACATTATGATTCTGGTTTGAATTTTTTAATGGCATGAAAAAAATTTCCATTAGTTTTGATTACCATCGTTTCTCAAATGACTTCCTCAGACCTAATCAAGCGTGTTGTCCCAGCATTTAATGTCTCCAGTCACTGGTCACTGAGTGGTGGTCTGGTGGCGTTCTCTTGTTCGCCTCACTCTGTAAGCTGCTGCTCTCCTGTCTCAGAGAGTGCCATTCATCCAGTCACCCTCTCACTTTACATGGTCCACGGGATCTTATAGGAGGGCTTGGGGCACACTGGGCAGGGCTTTCAAGGTGCCCCAAGTGGGGTGGGTATGTTGGGCTCTGCTTGCCTCAGTTCATTCTTTACTGGCTGTTGAGATAGACTGCTCCTTTTTTGGTCTGCCCTTCTTCCTACTTTTGTCTTGTAAGCCATTGCCTCCAATCCATGGCTGAGGTTATTTCTGTAAAATGAGAGAGTAATGACCATGCCTATAGGAGGAAACTCCAGGTCTGTTTCTGATTGCTTAGAATTCATCCTCACTTTTGACAAGCATCATCTAAAACCTAGAGAAAGATCCCAACCTACTCTGTCAGCAAAACCTCACTTAACCTGTGTTCTATAACATCCTCATCCACATAAGATCCCCTTAAGTGAAGTGATTCCTGCATCTTTTATTGTTGTTATTTAGACAGTACATGCCCATTCCTAAAGTGCAAGGTCATAGGAGACACAACTGAATGTGTTTTGTCACCAGGTCATGTGTCACACACACTTTCAAAGAAATCTTTTTGTGTCCCACTCTGACTTCAGATCTGTGTTGTTGCTGAGTTGACTCTTTGTCCATCTAGTTCAGAGTGTGATAATACTGTGTGGGTTGATTAACTCCAAACTTGGAGGTGCTGAAGGTGATCGATTGCAGAGGTCATCTTGTTTATAAAAACAAAGGTTAGAAGAGGGACCAGTGGGAGGCCCTAGGCCGAACTCATCGCTTCTCCCACACGTCCCTCCAATCTCTTATCTTTTTCCTGTTTGTTTTAAACAAAAATACCAAGGTTTAGAAAATGGCTTGGCTTCAGTGTTGTAGAGTTCGAAGCAGGGCTGGGTTGTATGTCCTCTTCTGACCTGATGCCCTTCAGTCGTGACTAAGTTACCTTTGGAAGTGGCTTCTCAGCACTTAGATCCAAAGTTGCACTTCGCTTCGGTGAAGAGAATATGGCTAGCCTGCGTGTTTCAGAGCATAATTTTAATGTGTTGAATTCAAGACAAGATATACTGAAATCAGTAACCATTCTATAATGAGTTTCATTTGCATTTAAATTATTCTTCAGAGTTTTTGAAAGTTGATTTAGAACAAATAACTTGTATTTATTATTATAATAAGCCAGAGTGATTTTTGTTAAATTTAACAGGAATTCTGTGAATTCCTTCAGCATCACAATGTACCAGTCTGCTGTTAGTACGTAAAATATAGTTTTTTTTTTAAGGATAACAAAAATATCTGAGAAGGAAGTAGTGACAACCAAATGTGTATGTTCTCAGTAAGTATATCTTATTATAGTTACTTATTGTATGAGGAGGCTTGTCACAATAACAGGTAGAAGTCTCAGGTATGGGCAAAGCCATTGTGTTTTAAGAACAATCCATTTTCTTGTTTTAACATATTCATTTATCATAAGAATAGTTGGAATAGAAGCTATGCTGTTGGGAGTATTTTGGATTTTTAGCACTAGATGGCACTACAGTTAGGGAAAACAAACCTTGTAGCTCTTACTCCAGGATCTTGGTAGTGAAGCTGTGGGAAAGGACAGGACATTCTGCTAAAGGGAATTGAATAGGCCACAGGTGATTTCTGGAAACAGGGTCTGTGGGAGACAGATTGTGAAGAATTTAGCATTGGTGATTATTTAGCTGGCGCCTTTTTGTAGCCACGTTGAAACCTGATGCATAGATATTCTTCATATTCTGAACTTCCATTCTCATCCTTCCAAAAATAGTTTTTTAAAAGCTTCTTTAAAGAAAGAATAACACGGATGTTCTTAATAATAGATGCTGCTTTACATTCAAACAGTGGCATTTAATCTGTCATGGGGGGGTCATTCTGATTGGCGCTCTTAGGAAGCTTGCCTGTCTTCTTCCCTTTCTTCTCCCTCCCTCCATCGTCTTCACTGATTTGTTTCTCCCCCTAGGACTTGTCTTGTAATGACCATTTCTGCTCATATCACACATTCTTCATCTTTGGCTTTAAGGAGTTCTTAAGAGAATTAAGACTGACTCTGCCTTGTGTCCTTTCTCCATTTCATTCTTTGTGTGTTTGAGAACGTTCACACTAGTGAAGGTGCCCTGGCATCTGGGATAGGAGACCTAGTTCTCTTTTTGGCTTCAGCCATTAAGAGCCAAGAGTCTTCTAGTGAATGCTCAGATTAAGTTTTTTACAGCTCTTTCTTGTTTACATGGAAGCAGGCAGAAGACACTGCCACAGGCACAGGTACACTGCGTGGGGGGCAGGGAATACTGGTGAAGGCTCCCTCACTCAGCCAGTTGCTGCCCATGTGACTTGCATGACTTACCTAGGTTTTCTGGGGTTGAGTTTCGTGATCTATGAAATGGGCCCATAGTGCCTGTCAGACTTGGTTGCTATGAGAATGACAGGACAGTTGCAAACCTGCTTTGATGTTGGGAGTCCTGGGTAGAGGAGGAAAGGCTTGAGCTCAGAAGCAGCTGTTCTTCTGGGGAGCAGAGGCTTTCAGGACTGAGAGCTGGTAGGATAGTGGTTGAGGGCAGAGGAGCCCAGGCTATAGAAAGGGAATACATCAGGTCACAGCAGAACTTAATTTCCTAGTTAATGCTCCTTTTCTTCATTATTGCTTCAAAGAAAGTAGTGAGCTAATTTAAATTCTGGTCGTGTATTCTGAAGATGCTTTTCGCGTTTAGTTTCATTATCTGAACCATCAGTATTTCTTTTGAAGTGTCTAAGTGGTGTATTGAAATTTCTTACTCATTTCTCTCATTTCACATTGAATTAATGACAGAGCATTCAGAGTGGATGGAGTCTCGGGGCTGCTCTTAGCCACCCTTCTCATGATGCATTGGGAGATCAGAGGCCCTCACAGTTCTTGGGACTCCACGGGGAGTGGGTGTCAGGTGATTTTCTGATTCCCAGTTCAGCATCCTGCATAGCAGTGAGCACTCTGGTGTGTTCCCTTGTCCCGCTCTCCTTCACAGGACACGTTAGACCTTACAATAGAAAGTCACAAATAAAAGTTCATTAACTTTAGATTTTGACTTTTGCAAAATGTTTGTTGATGAACTATTCTAGTATTACTCTAGAGGAATGTGTAAGTGAGTATGAGAAATATCAGGTTAAACCAACTAAATGGGGGTTTTGTAGTTGTGTGGTATGGCAGGGAAAAGGAGGAAGAGAAATATCTCCAAATATGAATGTCAGAAACACCTTGTGAAACTAAATTCACAGACTTCACTTAGAATATTCAGGAACCCTTCAACATCCTCTTTACTTTTTGACCTCAACTCATTTATTCTCTGAGAGGATATATATTTGGCGTGGAGAAAAATGTCTTCTTTTAGTTTTGATGTCTCATGGTTAAGAAAATGTGCATTTTGAAGTGCTTCTTTACAACAAAAGTGCTCTTGAGTTCTTTTTATGTTTTCTTTTCTTTTTGTAGTTATTAGAATGATGGCGTTCTCAGCCCAGTCACCATTCAGGCATGGAGTGGGAAGGCGCTGAGGAGCTCCTACCCCTAACCCAGAAGCTACTGGCCAGTTAATGACTTCTTGGGGTGGGAGAGCCAACTTTCTTTAATGGTGTGGCTCCTGGAAGGCTGACCATACTCCAGGATGGCCCCACACCCAAAAGTATTTGGATGGTGCAAATTGGAGTTTGTGGGTTATTAAAGTAGAAGAAAAGGTGATGTTTGATGGTAAAGAGAAAGCCACTGTCCTAGAAGATAGTGGCTCCAAACACAATTGCTATGGTTAATTTCCCAGAGCTCACACACTGCTTATTATCTATGGAGGGTTGATGTGCATGGTTTAGGCTCCACGGTTAGCCCTCCAACTCCGTTCTGAGGCAGTGATGGCTCTTTCTCAGGGAAGTGTGCTTGGGCTAGGCTGCCAAGACCAGGGCAGGATGTAAAGTCAGTAGACAATACCTGACCGTCTGCCTACTACAGAGACAAGTTACAGTAAAAAATATTGGGAGCAGGGACAGTCGGAGGGTTCTATAACACTCTGTCTCAAATTCATCTTCTGGCATCTTGACATGAGGGTTATGTTTAAATAGAGTCCTGGTAGAAGTGTGGTCCTGCCTATCATTAACCCTTCCTTGTCTCAGATCCCATCTCCTGCAGGATCACTTATCAGAAGTTCGTGAGCTCTCTTTCTGGGAAACAAGTTTCTCCTCTGTCTGGCCCCATGCCCTGAGCCTTCTACTCCCAGAATGAAATTCCTAGGGATATTCTCATTTTTGGGGGTCTCTTGTTTAAACAGTCTGATAGCCCAAAGGAAAGAGACACACTTGTCTCTTTAAAATGAGGTTGGTAATACTGGGGTACCGCTGGCAATCATGAAGTTTTAAAATAATTCTCAGTCAACATGCCCCCCCTTTTTTAAATTTGGTCTTAGGCCCTTTACTGTACTAGTGAAGTTATACACAATTAAAGTTAATTGCCACCCTCCCCAACATACTACCCTGTAGAGCAGGGGCAGTGGTGGGGTTAGTGTCCACTGTGACCTGTGAGTAGGTGGCCTGACCACTTGTGACCTTTGTGAGCCCCAGTTTCTCTCCTCAATACCTGATCTAGCCATCACCTACCTTAATGTAACCATGCATGTACAAAGGTCATCTCTATAAAGTCTCAGCATACTGGCTAAGAGATCTGTTTCTATTAGGAAACAGATGGTAAATTCAGAGTGTGGGGCCACATGTGCGTCTCAATTACTCCAATTTCTAGAGGCCAGTATGTTGGGCCTACTGGGACATCTCACAGCAAGGTCAGTAAGTAATAGTCTTCTAAGGGTGGTTTTACCCTAGGAGCTGGCTCCTTGAGCAGGGCTTACTTGAAGCTGTTTTTTGATAAGAGCGAGTGGGTCTTCTCTCTGACTTTTTCTTTGGGTAGCTGGATGTTTAAAAGTTTTTATTGATCTTCCCAGAGCACTGGCTTTTGGTTATTTGTTTTTCTTGATTGGTTTTCTGTTTTTATTTATATGCTAGTTTTTAATTTTCTGCTTTTTATTTAGGTTGTTCTTTAGATTCTTAAGGATAAAACATGACTCATCTTTCTCTTTTTCTAGTATATTCATATGTTACACATTTCCCTATAGGTACAATGTTGTTGCTTCATTGTACAGATTTTGATGAACTGTATTTTGATTTTTCTTTAATTCAAAAGTTCGGGAATTTGCTTGTTTTTTTTCCTTTGATATATATGTTCCTTCAAAATGTTTTGTTTAAGCTATGAGGATTTGGGAGATATTTTTTCCTTATTTGGATATGTTACTGATTTAGCATATATTATGTGACATTATTTCATACCCATTGAAGAAAGTTTTATGGAGACTATTCCATGTGATTTTTAAGGAGAATGCATAATCTGAAATTAAAGTAGTTACTCCCACTTACTGTCCATGGATTTTTTTCTATTGATTGTGTTCTTTTCTATTTGGATGAAGTAGTCTATAATTTTAGACTTAGATTCATTATACTGATGATTCTGTAGAATACAACTGTGTCCTTACAGATTTTCTAGCAACTTGACCTATCCATTTCTTGTAGAGGTCTCCACCAAAAATTGTGGGTTGTATAGTGTCTTCTTGCTATAATACAATATCCGATGCTGGAGAGTGTATAATAAAAAGGAGTTTATCTTGTAGTGGGGAGGCTGAGAGACCAAGATTAGGCAGCCTCACTTGTTTGGCCTCTGGGGAGTGTCTTTTGACTAATACTATGAGAGTATGAACTGGAAGTGCAAGACTCTCACATAGTAAGACAGGAAGCAAGGCAGAGGTAGGAGCTGGTTTGCTCTTAGAACCATTTGCTACCTGCAAAATAATGGGGGCTCCATGAGAACTATGTGTTGTGAGCGTTCTGTGTCAGAAACATAGACAGACACAGTTCTGTTTTCTTACACTGTTCAAATTTATTGATAACAATAAAGTCATAAGATATGGTGGTTTCATCAGCAGGGATTGGTAAGATACTTCCACCTTCCTTGGTCAAAGCAAATTCGTTCTTTTAGTCCAGTATTAATTACTAATATTAATTCTCTGATCACTTATTATGTATCTTACAAGGTATGTATTTATTTATATTTATACATACATACATACGTGTGTGTTATAGAATGACTACAAAGGGTTAAAGAGACAAGGAGTTTCAATTGTTGAGCTATAGGAGCAAGGTGAAAAGGGTTCAGACTGATTCTGAGCAGATGGGTGGCTTACAGGTTCATATGGGCACTCAGGAAGACAGACAGATGGTAGTTCATGTCAACAGTGGGATCAAGCCAAGTCAAAGGGTCTGGGAAAGTTGTGAGTTCTCTGCCTATGTACTACTTGATTACAGGTGAAATTACAGGTGGGCGGGGCCATCTTTACCTCAGTGCTAGGTATCTGTCTACCTCTTTATGGGGTCAGGGTGGTAAAGACATTACACTTTCTTTGTCTGGAATGTCTTCATACCTTTCTGGATCTAGTTTTCTGGATATGTTTTTATGTATTCCTGTGCCTCTCAAGCCCCAGTTCTCACCAATAAATTCATAGAGTGCTACCTTGTCTACTTCTAGGAATAAGTAACTGATATCATTTTCTGATAATGCGGGTGGTACTGGATAGATGGTATTGTTCACATGGGCAAAGTTATTCTCTATCCTCAAAATGCAGTCCAGTATTGCTTGTAAAATAGAGTCTTTCAGAGCAAGTTGTAGTCTACGATAAACAAACAACCAAAAAGTTTTATATAATATGTAGCAACTTAGAGTGGGGTACAGCCTGATCTCAGCATTACTTTAATCCCCTTTGAAGGTGGCCCCTAGTGACCTAACCACCTTATCACAAATTCTACTTCCTAAAGGCTTCACATCACAACACCCTGTTGGTGTGAACCAAGATTCTAGTCCATAGCCCTCTAGGGTTGAAGCACATCTAACCCGGAGCATTTGTCCTCTGTTGGTTCTTTCAGCTCTCCCATGTTCCATTGTTACCTCATGTATAGTAACAGCTGTCTTGTCTTTTTTGGAGAGTTGATCTTTGTTATCAATGCTTCTCTTCATTCCTGATAACTTTTTGTCTTCTAAGGTTTACTTTGTCTGAAATTAGTGGCCACACCCATTTTCTCAGGTTAGCAAGGCGTTTCCTCCTTTCCACCTCTATTTTGTCTAAATATGTATCCCCCTCTGGAGAACATTTTCATAGACAACTACATCCTTGGTTGCTCACATCTTCCCTTAGCATACTGTTTTTCTACTGCTGTGATAAAATACTGACCAAAACCAACTTCAGGTCGAATGGCTTTATTTTACCCCAGAAATTATAGTCCATCATGGAGAAGGCAGGGCCGGAATCAAGACGGGAAGATGGAGGCAGGAATATGTGCCCATAGTGTTGTCATTTTCCCATCAGATGTCTTTCTGCCCCTTTTGCTTTCCTTTCTCCTATTCTCCTTACGCATGTGACATGCTCTGTGGCTCTCACAGTTCTTGGATGCTTTGTTCTCTGTATGTTCTGTGGCTTTTTTTCGTTGTTTTTCAGGTTGGGAAGCTCCTGTTGAAGTATGCTCCAGTTTACAGATTGTTTCTTCAGCTGGGCCCAGTTTACCCAAGGCAGTTTCCATTTCTGCTACCCTGTTGTTTTTTTTTTTATTTGTTTTGTTTTTTTATTTGTAACATTATTTCCTAGGATCTTAGTTTTTCTGTTTTCATGTTTCATGTTCACATGTGTCTGCTTTTTCACTTGCATGTTAATCATTCTTTTCAATACCTTAGTCTGATAATCTTAGCATTCATTACATATATATGGAACCCTGACGGAACATTGTTGACATAGACACTGAAGCCTGGATCTGGTGCTTTTCTACATTTTTGAAGCTGTGTATTTTCCTTTTTTATATGCCTTGTACAATTATTTTTGGTGTGTTGGGAACCCAGCAGTGAACTATGCTAAAAGAAGGACATGCTGTTGTAGGTAAGAGAAGCTGAGGTGATGTACCGTCATGATACAGTGACTGTGTTGGGGACTGTGCCCATTCTATAGTCCTCTGCTTAGATCTCAGTCTTGTGCTGTTCAGTGCCTAGGTGGGACCACGGTTTTCCCACACTTTACCTTGGGTAGGCAGGATGGTTCCAGAGAGCTAGATTTGTTGTCCTTTCCTGCAGGCAGGTTAGGCTCTGAGATAACACTGGCCAATTGCTGGCTGGACAATGAGTTCTCAGGGTACAGGCTTTGTTAACAAGCCCAGAATACTCTGTGGTATTTCATTTGATCCTGTTGGAAGTGTATGAAAATCCATCCTCTTTTCTATGAGAGCCTCACGGACTCCCAGAGGTAATAATGTCTAGAGTGTGCATTGACCCCCATGGCTCCAGGACCCTCTCCCTGGAACTTTCACTCCAGGACTTGTCCACATTGACTTTACACAGTTGGCCAGTTACTGGTTAGATCATCCTCCACTGTGCTGCCCCAAGATGTTCCCTACTGGGAAGTTGCAGCTCTGTACCTGTGGTCTACAACTCCAGTTTTCTGATTGACCTAGAAAGAGGTGTTGATGTTTCAGTTTGTTCTTCCTTATATTTGTTGTTAATTTAATGCTGGACTGGAAACCGAAATTAAGGGCCCAGCTCTTTTGTTCTTTAAAGTAAATACTAGTGGGGGGGGGAGCGACACACACACACACACACACGTGGGCCAGGGAGACAAGAGTCTCACAAAAGTCCTTGCCTTGGGTGGGTGAACTTGAGTTCATAGTTATAGTGTAGTTCCTTGTAAGTGAGCTGAGTAAGCCCTTCCCCTTCTAGGCAAATGACATATCCTTTCTTGTATTTGGTTTCCTCTTCTCCTCCCTGTTTAATAGGTGACTGCATTTGCCTACTGTGTGCCAAGTAGGCCCTGAGGCACAGACAAAAAGAAATGATGCAGGTAAAAGCTGGGCTTTAGGGAGAGTCTTTTTTCCTCATAAATCCCTTAAGATTAGCAGAAAAGGAAAGAAAAAGAAAAGTAAAAAATAGCAGTAATTTTATTTATTTATTTATTTTTGAACAGGGAGAACTGTCTTCAGCTTTGGCTATACAGAATACAGAATTTAATATGTGACATGATTAAATGAATGTTGAGAATATGTGTAAATGCAGATGTTAGCTGCTTGTTGAAGGGCCTAAAAGTGTTTTCTTTTCCTGTCACCTTTAGTTGTTGAATTATTTAAAATGGTTCTTGTAGAGATTTTACATATACATTTGTGTTTATAGGAATATGAATAGCTACTACCACATGTTTTTTTAAAATAACCTGTTAAATCAATTAAAGTAGTGAATAGTGCATGGGACCTTTAAGTGTCTTCACACAGTACTTAAGGGGCACACATTACCACTGGAGGACAGAGTGGGAGTGATGGGTGGGATGAGTGTGGCCACTTCCCAGAACCTGCAAGGCTGAAGATTTATACTGCATTAATGTAGAGCTGCTTTTAGTTTTTATGACTAGTATTTTATGTTACATTTATTTGTTTATTTATTTTGTGGTTCTGGGGATTAAATTCAGAGGAGTCATTTGCATTAGAGAATTTTTATATTTCCATTCATTGCAAATAAATACAAGTCAGTTTTCCGCTGTGTAGTTTGCTCTGGTTTTATTTAGATGAGGGAATAGGCTAGAAAAAGAGATGACTAGACAACCTTTATTGTCTCAACATTTCTTTCTTCTAGGAGCAGGAAATGCTTTTCCAGTCTGCTATTAATCCTAGCTAGGCCCCTTTCCAGTAGGGCTGAGTCCTTATCTCTTCCACATTTATTTTTCAATAGCTGGGAACCAGCATGAAGCATCTGACAATTGAGTGATTTACCAAAGGTCATTCCCAGAATTCGTGGTAGTTAGAAGCTCAGCTCTTGGCCTCTCCTCCTGGAGTCCAAAGTTCAACCCATCTGCTCTTCTGTGTCCAATAAATATTCAGCTTGAGCAGATTCTCAGAGAACATGGAATTAATCTCTAACCCTTGGCAAATGACATTTTATTTCATTTTGAGAACCAACACTTTTAGACAGTTAGAATGTAAGTGTGAAAGAGTAGACAGAAGAATTTGGAGTTTAGTTCATTGAAGAAGATCCTTACAGTGGGGTCCAAGTTACCCCAGGAATATGATTGACATGGGGCTTAGAGTGCATGCCCAGAGCCAGTGAGCTATGCTTTTCAGAAGTCTCATACATTTGCTAGCAGAAGTTTACCCGTTTGAACATACAGAAATGATTTTTAAACTATATTTTGGCCATACATTTAATATTTGCACAAGATGGGATGCTTATTTTATTTTAAATGCTGATATTTTAAAATAAAATTCATATCACTATCAAATGATATTAGAATATAAAATTATAGAGATTTGATATTAACTATCAGCCTTGAAGAAAACATCAATAGTCTCTCTGAATAGTTTTCATTTCTGCATGAACTTGTATATTTTATATATCTTGAAATTTTTCTAGTTTAATATGTTCTTGTGCTTGTAAGTTTTTCTTTGATCATTATAATCTTTTGCCATAAAACCATGCAAATACATTTCAATGCAATTAAAATATTTTTTTGTACCCATGAGACTCTAATTATTTAAAAATTCTTCCAGAGTGAATTATGATTATAATTATTTGTGGCACACACTTTATCAAAGCAACATAAGTATGATACATTTTGATAAGTAATTATTAAAAATTAGAAATGCTATTGCAAGTGTGACATTTAACAAAATGAACTGGTACATCATTCACAGTGACATTGGATGAAAGACCCAGGATAAGCCATTTCAAGCAAATATGTTGATAGGGTCAGAAGGAAATTGCTTTAGCAGGGTCCCTAGATTAAGGTATTTTTTAGGTCGTCAGCTGACAGTCACATGGTGATCTTTCAATCTTTCATTAGAATTTGTTTTTACTATTCCATGTGCTGGCAGTTTGAGAGGTAGTCCTTCACTTTTGTTGAAAGCCAAGGACTGGAACCTGTTGTTGGCTGGCTGGCTGGCTGGCTAGCTTGCTTGCTTCCTTCCTTCCTTCCTTCCTTCCTTCCTTCCTTCCTTCCTTCCTTCCTTCCTTTATTTATTTTTTTAAAGTCTTTTGGTTCTTTAGGGGGCCTGCCACTCAGCTCCCAGATAAATCAATGAAGGCTTATTCTTACTTATAAATACCTGACCTTAGCTTGGCTTGTTTCTAGCCAGCTTTTCTTAAATTATCCTGTCTATCTTTTGCCTCTGGGCTTTTATCTTTCTTTATTTCTGTATACTTTCTTTACCTGTTTCTCTGAGCCTTGCTGTATAGCTGGGTGGCTGGCCCCTGGAGTCTTCCTCTCCTCCCTCTCTATCTGTAAATGGAGACTGTACTTTCATTTCCCAGCCACCCAGACCTGAATAATCAAACAAAAACTATATTTAGTTAATTGCAACACTGTTTTGCCAACCACTCAGGCATATTCCTAGCTAGCTCTTATATCTTAAATTAGCCCATTTCTTTTATTTTATATTTTACCTTGAGGCTCATGGTTACCTCACATCTTGCTCCTTGAGCAGCTACATGGCGTCTGCCTGGTTCCACCTTCTTTCTCTCTGCATCCAGTTTCATCTTCTTTGCCTGGCTATCTTCTGCCCTGCCATAGGCCAAAGCAGCTTCTTTATTAGCTAATGGTAATAAAACATATTCACAGCATACAGAGGGGAATCCCACATCATCTATCCTTGATCTTTCTCCCTGCATATTTCTCTTCCTATTTATTCTTTCTGCCTGCCAGCCCTGCTTATCCTTTCTTCTGTCTTTCTATTTGTCATTCAGCTCTTTATTGAACCAATCAGATGTCTTAGACAGGCAAAGTAACACAGCTTCACAGAGTTAAACAAATGCAACATAAAAGAATGCAACACATCTTTGCATTTTCAAACACATATTCTACAGCATAAATAAATGTAACACACCTTAAAATAATATTCCACAATAGGAAACCACCTGCCTTCTAAAAAAAAAACTTAAGATCTCATTAGAATTATTTGCTTTTTCAGTTCCTAGGAAGTTCCCCAAAAAGCTTTACCTGAATTAAAGAGATGGCTCACAGTTAAGGACACTTGATACTCTTGCAGAGGACCTGGATTTAACCAGAAACTTCTGTAACTCTGGTTCCAGGGGATCCAGCAACCACTTCTGGCCTGCAAGGGAACCAGGCACCATGTATAGACACACATGTTGGCATAGCACTTGTACATATAAAATAAAAATAAATCTAAACAAGAAAAACTTTTAAAAAGGCTTTACCTGGACTTATGGGAGCGCTGTCAATCATTCCTGCTGCTCCTCCCTTTAACCCATCTTGTTCATTTTGCACCCTCTAGACATGTTGGAAATAGTTTCTGTTTTTTTCTTTCATAAAATATATTTTGATCATAATTTTCCCCTTCACTAATTCTTCCCAGAACTCCCCTCACTTCCCAACCCACCCAACATCATATTCTCTTTCTTAATCTTTTAAACCCATTGAGTTTAGTTTGTGTTTGTGGGCTACAACTAGCCAGAGGGCCGGCCCCAGAGTGTTTTCAGTATGTGAGGTGTCATGTCATTAAAGAAACTAATTTCTCTCTTAGTGTGGCCAGTAGCTGCTCTGTTGTGGGCGGGAGTTGGTGCTCACTTCTCCTCCCCCATCCTGGACTTTCCTCTGACTTGAACCTGTGCAGGTCTTAATGCAAACTGCCACAGTCTCTGAGTTCATATGTGTACCTGATACTGTCTGGAAAACACTGTTTCCTTGAAGCCATCTACCACCTCTGGCTCTTACAATCTTTCAATACCCTCTTCCACGTAGATTCCTGAACCTTAAGGGAAAAGATGTGCTATAGACTGCCCACTTGGTGCTGAGGACTCCACAGGTCTCATTCTCTGTTTGCTGACCAGTTGTTGGTGTGTTAATTGCCATCTGCTGCAAGAAGAAGCTTCTCTAATGAGGGCTGAACAGTGCACTGATCTCTGGGTATAACAGTAAGTCATTAGGGTTCATTTTATTGCTATGTCCATTTAGCAGTTCATTAGTAGTGGATTTTCCCCTAGGGACTGTGACTTGTCTAGGTTCTTGACCTCATTGATAGTGTCAAGTATGAGTTTGAGTTTGTGGAGTAGGCCTTAAATAAAATTATAAAGTGATTGCTTACTTTTGTAACATTCATGCTATTATTACACTAAGTGGGTGTCTCTTGTCAGGAATACTGTTACTGTGGCTTACAGGGTTCACAGGTGGGTGAGACTGCTGATTACTTTTCTCTTCTGATAGTATGTACAGCACCTTCCACCACCACGAAGTTAGCCAGTAGAGAAGAAGCTTTCAGTGAATACTGTCTTTAGTCTGTGCTCTACTGCTGGGAAGAGATGCCATGGTCGCTCTAAGTCTTAGAAAAGAACACGTTTAATTAGAGCTTGCTTATAGTTTCAGAGGTTTAGTCTATTATTCTCATGGCTTGGAGCATGGTGGCACACAGGAAGACATGGTAGCTGAGAGTTCTACATCTGGATCCACAGGCAGCAGGAAGGGAGGGAGACACTGGGCCTGGCTTAGGCCCTTGAAACCTCAAAGCCCTCACCCAGTGAGTGACACACGTCCTCCATGAGGACACACCTCCTAATCCCTCTTAAGCAGCACCACTCTTTAAGGCCTAAGCATTCAAATGTATAAGCCTATGGGACCGTTCCTATTCAAACCACAACAAATACCAATCAAATTTCTCCATGTTAAATGACTCAAAGATGTGGTGTCTTCGTGTATAGGGTCTTACTATCAATTTCTGAAGGATAAGCAATATCAGTGGCCTGTAATGTATGTGTGCGTGCGTGTGTGTGTGTGTGTGTGTGTGTGTGTGCGCGCGCGTGCGTGCGCGCACACGCAGAGGGTATCTTATGGGAGTCTATTGGCTAACAAGTCCAAAAGAAGTAACCCATTCCTGGTCCTGGGGGTTTTATTCAGTAGCATATGGTGTCTATCAGAGGTATTGCCTCCTGTTTATAGGGTAAACCCATTTGGACTTCCTTTACAAATGCACATGTTTATATTTAAGGAAACTCTACAGTAGCAGGCTTCTCAGTCAGCCCACATTGGCAGCCACATTCAGAGATTCTGGTTTGATCATATACTCATTCAGTCCTGGTCCAGCTGGATTTGGTGAGCTCCCATTAGATCAGGCACACTGTCTCGGTTGGTGGACCAGCCCCTTGTGGTCCCGACTTCCCTGCTCATCTTCTCCCACCTTCTGCTCTTCAACTGCACCTTATAGCTCACAAGCCTAGAGAAGCCAAATAGCAAAGTGAACCCAAAGAAAAACATATGTAGATCCTCCTGGAAATTGGAGGGAAGCAAGATTGCTGGGCAAAAGTTGGAAGCATGGGAGTGAGGATAGGGGTGGAGGTAGAGGTGGGGGTGGGGATGGGCAAGGGGGAGAGGGGGAGGGAGAAGGGAGAAGGGAAGGAATGGGGAGAACTTGGGGGAGTGGGAGGGTGGAGATGGAGGAAGGGTGGATATTGTAGAAGAGAATAAGATATCTACATTAAGGGAGTCATTTTGGGATTGGCAAGAGACTTGGCTCTAGAGGGGATCCCAGGTGTCCACAGGGATGTCCTCCGCTAGGTACTTGGGCAGTGGAGGAGAGGGTGCCTGAACTGGCCTTGTCCCATAGTTACATTGATGAATATCTTGATCATTACCCATCTATATTTTAGTAGGTCAAAAAAGGCATTGTGTGTTTTCTCAGAATGCTGCACAGTTCTATGGGGTTTTATCCCTCTACATCATGGTTGTTTGTTTGTTGCCTATGTAATGAGTATTGGACACTAAAGATGCTAAATTGGGAATTATTGGAAGACATTGGATAATCAGTATTCCATTAAGAAGCTAGCCTGTAATTTTCAGAGCTTTGCTGTCATTGTCTGTGTCCTTGGTGTACTTCCAAGTTAATTAAGGTTTTCAGTCATTGCCACCCCTTGTTTTTAAGAACATGAGTTATCAACCTCCTTTACTTTGGCTGCAGTAGCAGTGTTTGGTTGTGTGAGTTTAACCTGCCTCTATGTAGAGTCAGGGAAATAATTTGGTTAAGGAGACATGATGTGATTTTGTCATTTCCTGATTGTTGATTTCCTTTTGTAGGAGGAAAAAAGGAACTGTTGGTTTTATGGAAGTTTTAGTTGTTTGTTCTAAAAGTAGAACTAGAATAATAATTATAATGATAATTTTGATAGTGATAATTTTTTTAGAAAGTAGAATTGTTTGTTTTATGAAGTCTTGAGTTCTTCATTTTAAGTCAGTTGAAGAAGGAAAAAAGTTGGAGAACTCCTGCTCAAATTCTGCACAAATGGTCTCTTGTTATCATTAAGTGTGTTCTTACTATTAATTTTGCATAGTTTTCATTTTCTCTTTTACATTAGATTTATCATGGATTTTTTCTTTTATTCTACATTTATTTCTTTAAATCTTGAATTTCAGATCTCTCTGCAAATCTCTCATTTTTGAAGTTTTGATTCCTAATTTTGTCTTATTTCCTTCTTTTATATGAAAGCATTTTATTGTTCTTATTAGGCCTTCAGTATAGGAATTAAGTAAGGCCATCTTTATTTGAGTATGACTTTTGTAGCATCCATATTTTGATATGTAACAGCGACATCTGGTTAGATTTTATACAACTTTATAAGGATTTGTAGAGGTAAAAGCAAGAGAATATGAGTGAATTTCCGTGAAGTTTGGATTTGCTTTGGGACTTACCTACCAGTGATCGCTTTACTGTAGTATTGTACTCTTAAATAGGTCCTCTCTTCCCCTAAGTGTGTTTTTCAGTGTTTCTGTGCCTAGCCTGTATTATATTAATAACCCCATTCTTTGTTTCTGGTTTTGCTTCCCTGAATGCATTTGTCCTCTGCCTGTTTCCTTCCTCCTTTGCATTTTGATGTCTCAGGTATGTGGCAGTATCATGTCAGATGACCTCTGCTTCTCTTTGAATGGCAGCTTGATTGCTTGTAGGGCCTGTGTTAAGCTTAGATGTGCTCTATTCCTCCCCACCAAAAAATTATAGCTTAGAAAAAAATCTTAGAGCAATGTAATCTTGGTGACTTTGAATCAAACCTTCTGTAGTTTTTATTTGTATGTCTTTGAGACATTTTCTTAAGAGCAAATTACCATGATGTGTATTCATTGGTTGTTTCTTTCTCACCATCTCCAGTCATAGTAAAACAACTTGAAATTTCCTTTGAATACATATTGACCCTCCCAGTATAACTTATTTTCCAAATTTTTATGTTCTATGCTTAAGATAGGTATTTGTGAGAGGTAAAACACATATGCCTTTGGTAATTTTTATTTCCTAGACAATAGCTAAGTACACAGAAATCTTTTGAGTCCACATTAAAGTCTAAAAAAAGCTATAAAAACAGCAATGTTATTGAAACAGGAAAGGCCCTTTGGTGCATATGTCTTAAAATGCAGTTTATACTTTTTGAGCCTCTAGGAGACTAACAGAAATCAGAGAAGTAGGATGGGAGGTTGGAAAAGACAAGTCCAGGATGTCTTACTGATTTGAAGAGGCAGCATAATTTAAACAGAGCCAACTGTTTCGATGCCTCTGTGTCTAGGGAGAAAGCCCCAGCATGACTTCCTGCTAGGTTTCCCCACACCTGGACTCTGAGTTCTGCTTCCCTCCCTGTGTCCTGACTCAGAAATGTAGAGAGAGTTCATAGGAAGATTGGCTCAAATGCCCAAGAAGAGTTGCTGCTTCTTTTAGGAGAGTTTCTGAATAAAATTACATTTTAGAATGCAGTTTGGGGATTTATGATGGAAGGTCTAGGGTTTTGAAAAGTTCTTTCGTGGGAACCCTGAGCACAACTCCCCAGGCACAAGGTTTGGGGGTGACATCAGAGTGAAGTTGTCGGGTTTTCTGTGTGTGTCTCCCTGTAGTCACAAGCTTCTGAAATCAAGGACTGGATGTCATGTTCCTTTATGTGAATTAAATGTGTGTGGGTGAGTTCCTTGATGGTAAAGGCATAAGTCTCAAAAGTCAGACATGTCAGTATAGCTGTAATTAAATTTATATTAAATTAGTTTGGCAAGGAATCATGACTCCAGGCACTTGTTTAAAAAATGATAATCATATCAGCATTAGGGTTGGTGAATAGGGAATTGGTATATGCTCAATGAAAGTTCTAGGAAGAGTTCTGAATTGATTAATTTTTATTGTTGAAAGCAAGCAGACTGGATATTAGTTGTATTATGTTTCATCCTGGAGTGAATAAAATTGCCTCTCAGAATAAGAAAACTAATACCTTCTGTTTATATAACACCTTTCTTCCAAAGAGTTCAAAGCATTTTCTAGAAATCATCTAATTAATCTCTTTGGCTTTCATGCAGAGTGGCTAGCAGGCCGCTGTGTACACATGTGCAGGCATCTATACATGGGTTCCCGCCCCTCTTTCCATTTGCTTTTTGTTCAGTGTAGCTGAAGATACTTTTAAGATCTAATCTTGGTTAGAACTTGGCATTTTGTTAAGCCTCGTGTTTTAAAAAATTGTATGCCATTTTTAGAATATTAAGCCACATTTATTCATGAATACCAAGTATTTCCAGAAGAAGGTACAGCTTATGCTACCCATGCGCATCACACTATTAATCAAAAATTGAGATCAGAAATGCTATTCTGGCATGGGTTGCAGATGCTTTCTGTTTAGACTTTTAAAATATAATTTGATTTCTTAGTAATTGCCTTTAGTGTGCGTGCCCACCCTTGAGTGAGTATTGCCTAGCTGATGGAAGGATAAGTTGCGAGAGGTGACATTTTTCCTAATTCAGAATTTATTTTTGTTTACTTATCTATTTATTTTTGAGACAGTCTTCCTCTATATAGCCTGACTGTCCTGGAACTCATTATGTAGACCAGAGTAGCCTCTACCTCACAGATACCTACCCTTTTCTGTTTCATAAATGCTGGGATTAAAGAGTGTGCCACCATGTCCACCAACTGTTTTTCTTTACACAGAGCAGCCTTCTGAGATTTGCTTGTTTGGCAGTTGCTCATACTGCATCTGTCTTTTCCTTTAACTGATACTCATCTCAAGCCACTAGTGCCTCAATGCTATGCTCTAATAGCAGCTGTGTTTTGGCGGTAAAGTGTCTCACAGCACAACTACACCATTTTGATCTGCGTTGTAGCCGAATCTTTAATGGATTTCTTGATCGATTAAAGTAGAAGGGCCTCCTGAAACTGAAGGAAAACGATCTCATTTCTTAAAACACCGATTCTGTAGGTGAGTTTTTCTTTATCCCCAAAGAATAAAAAGGATTTGCTTGTATCTTTCTTGGTGAGGCTTTAGGCCAGTGTGCAAGCACAGTGAAGCCATGGAGCTGCCATGATTCTTGTGTTGCAAGTCCTTGTAAATGTTAAAGATGAGCTCCTTAGCTGGGGAAACCTTACTGTTATTTTCTGTACACCCTGATTCCACTAGGCAAGACATTCATGGGATTATTTCATAGTGCTCTTCATTCTATACCTGAGACAAAGACTAGACAGAATTCATTATGATTCATTCAGACACTGATGCTGGGATTTAAACTATGCATATGTGTACAGCCAGAGCTAAGTCATGACTACCATATACTCTGTAACATTACCTAGTTCATAAGTAGAGGGCTTTGCTGACATTAACCGTGAACTTATAGATCAGAGGTTCTCAACCTGTTGGTCGCACCCTTTGAGGGTCACCTAAGACTATATCAGAAAACAGATATTTACATTATGATTCATAAAAATAGCGTTAAATTACAGTTATGAAGTAGCAATGAAATAATTTTATGGTTGGGAGTCACTACAGCACGAGGAACTGTATTAAAGTGTCGCAGCTTTAGGAAGGTTGACAACCACTGCTGTAGACTGATTTCAGCAACATGAACCACTGAAATTTCATTATTAGGCAAACTGTACCAAGAACAATTTTGGGGTTATAGATGTTACTCATGGAATTTTGCAATATCACATGTTGTGAAGACTAATATTTACTGTTCACTCGACAGTATCTAGAATTATTTAGCCAAACCTCATGACAGAATCTAGAAATATCCAGCAGACAAACTAAATGGTTCAGCATCATTCTGTAGGCGGAGGTCCCAGACTACAAAAAAATGAGAAGGCAAACTGAATGCTACCATTCACGCCACTGTCCTCCTTACTGAGGAGCATGTAGACAGCTGCCTTATTATCTGAGTCAACGACATCACCACCATGGTTAGACTACCATCAAACTGGGACCCCTGCCTTTTTCCTTACGTTGCTCTTGTCAATTAGTTTGCTACGGCAGTGAGGAAAGTAACACACATGTCTATTGTTCTTTCCAGGGTTTCTATAATGTGTCTCAGCTAGCACAGGGCTCATGTGGAAGCAGTTGGCTGTTGCTACAGAGAATTTTCTTTTTTAAATTTTGCCTTTTTTTTTTTTTTGGTTTTTTGAGACAGGGTTTCTCTGTAGCTTTGGAGCAAGTCCTGGAACTATCTCTTGTAGACAAGGCTGGCCTTGAACTCACAGGGATTTGCCTGCCTCTGCCTCTTAAGTGCTGGGATTAAAGGCATGCACCACCACCTCCTGACTATTTTGCACTTTTCTAAAGTGGACTTTGGCCAAAGATCTTCCAAAGCATTTATCAAAATAAATATTATTGATCATTTTTTCAACAAGTATAAGAGGCTGCTGGGATTCTAACCTGGTACCTTTGTTTTAACTGGAGATAGATTGTTGATGGGAGTTGCTGAAAAGGAGGAAGGAAAGGCTTTGTCAGGATATGTGAGAGCACTCTTCAGGAATCCAAGGGTAATTCTTGGCCCAAGGCTTTAGATACGCAGTTCTGTGTCCTGAAGCTTTTGGCTGTTGTGGGAAGGTAGGTCCTAACTACTCTGGATGAGGCTGAACTCGGTAGCCTTCAAAGGTCACTGAGTGAGGCACATAGCCATGGGCTCTCTTGTTCCTTAAGTCAAAAGTGGCAAAAATAGGGGAACAGAAGCTGTGGTTCAAGTGGAGAGTGTGTGATACTGAGAAGCAGAATGTAGGGTTATACTTTAGTGATGTCTGAAGTCACATCACTCACCTTCTAGTCCAAATCCATTATTGTTTGCTAGTTGTATAACTTGGACAAGTTGCTTATGTTTTAGCTGGTACAGTGTTAGCACCCTTGGTGTCTGTTGCCTTTTTGAAACTTAGAGGCTCTCATATTTGTCCAGGATCATGATGGATCATGATTAGAAAAGCACCCTGTTGTGTACATTTTAGAAAGAAGAGTTTATTGTGCACTTGCATGGTTTAAGTGTGTGTGTATGTGTTATGCACATGCATGTATGTAATGTATATGAGTCTTAATTGGGAAAAGAAAAGCAGTCCTGTGGCTGTTTTTGCAAGAAAGCATGGAAAGCTATTTTTTATAGCATTTTTTTGGTTCAAAGACAGAAAATTAATCAACTGCAAGGCATCATTACATTGATTTTCAGGACTGAAAAGCTTTGTTCCAAATTAGTACCCCATAGGAATGTGATTCTGCCAACTCTTTACTTACATGAATAACATGTGAGTTTGGATGGTAGATATCCAGAAACTCATTAGATTAGGCTTCAGACCATCAGAATTATATCTGGACTGGCTCATTCTAGTTCCCAGTAGGGATGCTTTATCTAACTAAGTTTTTTTTGGGGGGGGGATGGTATTAACCTTTATTGAAGGATATTACAAGAAATAGTCTAGAAAACAGGATGCCATTAGTGATTGGAGAAACTATTGAGAACAGGTCCTGTGACAACTGGTAGCTGTCTTTTTTTTATTAGAGTATTCATTTAGAGTCAAAGGTTTGTCCCTGTCTTACTTAGGGTTTCTATTGCTGTGAAGAGACACCATGACCATGGCAACTCTTATAAACGAAAACATTTTATTGGGGTGGTTTACAGTTTCAGAGGTTTAGTCCATTATTTTCATGCCCAAAGTCCAAATCCCCAAAACATCACCAAGAGACTGTATTTAGCTCTGTTTTCTCTACCCATCTGAAGCTGCACCACCAGCAACAAGGACAGCAGCAGCAACAGTAGGAACAAGGAAGGAGAGACCTCAGTAGCGAAAACAGGGTGTTTATATAGGGGAAGAGGCTTGGAGAATCACATGCCTCTGAGTTTGTGATTGGCTGGTCCCCCCCCCCCCGAGTGGTGTGAGGGGAATTCCAGACTTCCAGGCTTAGGATTGGCTGCCCTATATAATGTAAGGGGATTTCCAGTCCTGAAGAGAATTCCCAACTGCCAATAACTGCCTAAGGGGACCTTCAAGCCTCTAGGAGCTCAGTGATTGATTTGTTTTCCCTGCTCAGAGATTGTCTGGTTTTGTGTCAGGGGCAGAGATGGATCTGATTCTGGGGTCAAACTGCATTTCTTTCTTTGGTTCTTTTTACCTTTTGACTCTAAATTTTGGACCACAGTGAATATCTTTGGTATGCTCTGAGTCTAGGGGCTTACTGCATTCTTTCGGTCCTGGTTTCAGGGTCTGGGGACTTTTATCTTGCTCTAGGTTTGGGGACAAAGTGTCTCTTCCCCTGGCTCTGGTCCCATTTTCAGGGTGGGTTTCTTTCCCTGGCTTTGAACCCAGAACCGAGCTGCTAGGGCGTTAGGCTAGGGCTATGGACTCACTGAATCTTTGGGGGTCTGGGCCTCTCAGTTGTGGTGGCATGAAGACAGACATGGTGCTGGAGAAGGAGCTGAGAGTTCTACATCTTGATCCACAGACACAGAAGCGACTCTTTGCCACACTGGGTATAGCTTGAGCATATATGGCTGGAAAGCCCCCCTCCACAGTGACACCCTTCTTCTAGCAAGGCCATACCTAAGTGCTACTTTCTATGGACAAGCATTCAAACAGGAGTCTATGGGGCTACACCTATTCCAACCACCACAAACCCTAAACAGATACACTTTATAGTCTTCTCTCCTTAATTTAGCTAACTGTTATTTTGTTTCATTTTCCTCCTTATTTTTAATGTTCTTCTTCTTTTTTTATTATGTATAAGGACTTATTTTGAAAAGTCCCTGTTGATTTTGAAATCATGGTGCTTGGATCTCACTCAGCCTTAGAAGACCTAGAGTTTTAGGCTCAGCTACTATGCGAAACAGGCTGTGTGGTAGAGCCGAAGTACTAAGAGTGTGTGTGCAGTTAGGTTCCCGTGAGCTCTTGGTTTGAATGCTTCCTGCGCAGTGATTTGATTTGATTCTGGCAGTTGCAGAATGATGAGCTTTGATGGCTTCATTCTTCCTTCTCGATAATCCACTAAAAAGACAGATAAATATTTACCTTTTCTATTCATAACATTTCAGGTAAGAAGTTGGTTTTATGACTACTTCAAATAAGGGATATTTTCTTTCCCTGTGGCTTGCATTTACCACAGATTCATGAAATTTATAAGATTTGGAGTTTTTCACTCAATTTTCAGACATTCTTCCTTTTTGATATGCAAAGTTTAATGATCATTCAGTAGCTGTTTTTCAACCTATACCTTTTCATACCTATGCCTCTCTTTAAAAGCAAACCCTACGTCAGAACAGGTATCTCAAATACATGTTGGAATCAGCCATGTTCTTAGCTAGTTCTAGGTCCTGCAGTGAGGAATGTCAGTAGAAACCAGACTTGGCATGCCAGGATCTCATGCTTCTTAGATGTTATGGCTTCTGAGCCACTAAATTCCATGTCTCTGTGTAATTTGACATCATAATTATGATGTTTTCTGAGACTCTGAGCATCTTAATTCCTAATGCCATTGATAAATAGTTTTATTTATTCTATTTATGTGTTTCTTTGGTTACAAATATTCCTTAAGATAAGCAATCTAAGGATAGAAAATCTCCAAAGATTTCTAAACCTCATTCAGTAGCTTTATCATTAGTACTAGTGGTGCTGTTTTTAAACAGCATCGAATACACAAGGGAATATTGAAGTTGTTCCTCAATGACCTTGGCAATGTAGGCCATAATGATAATTTATGAAGGTAAGAATATATATATATATATATATATATATATATATATATATATATGGGGGGGAGGTGGAGTCAGGCAGATGCCATGTAGCTGCCGAAGTAGGAAGACACCCAGAACCTTACTGGTAAGACTTGTGGCAATACACAGATTAATAGCAATGGATCAATTTAAGATAGAAGAGCTAGCTAGGAATATGCCTGAGTTGAGTTGTTAGCCAAACAGTGTTGTAATTAATATAGTTTTGTGTGATTATTCAGATCTGGGTGGCTGGGAAATGAAAAAGCAATCTTCAATTACAGGAAGGTGCTATACATACTATCAGAGAAGAAAAGTAATCATTAATCTCCCCCAGATATGAACCCTATTAGCTAGAGTAACAACCCACCTGTAAGATATACCCATTGGTACATTAGTAGTATAAATGGTAGGGGCGTAACCAATCACTTTTCTAAATTGGAATTAAGGCCTTCACCACAACAAACTTGACACTGTCAATGAACCTGTGGCTAGATGGGTACTAACACTCTAATAAATGGACATAACAATAAAAGAACTTATAATGGTTTGTTTCTATGCCCATAGATCTTTGCATCACTAAACCCTCATCGTAGACACTTCTTCTTGAAATAGATGGAAATTAACATAGAAGACCACAGGTGGCCATCATGAAGAGAATGAGATACTTTAGGGTATTCAGCCTTAAATGGGATGTCTATACCATACCTCTACCCTCAGAGCTCAGAGGTTATGTGGGAAGGGAGTGGAAAAATTGTAAGAGCTACAGGTGGTGGATGACTTCAAGGAAACAGTATTTTCCAGACAATATGGGGTGGATGAACATATGATCTCATGGAGATTGTGGCAGCATGTATAAGACTTGTACAAGCTCAATCCTGACAAAATACCAGCATGGAGAAGAGGTGATGAGTGTGAAGTCTCGCTTCAGCCAAAGACCTTTTAGCAACTCATTGCTGGGTTAGGGAAAGTCAATTTTCTTCAATAGAATTGGTTTATCAACAGCACTTTAGGACAGGCCCCATGCCCAAGAATAGGTGACCTATACAAACAGGAAGAGAGGTAGAGGGGGAGGAAGGGAGAGGAACAAACAGGGAGGGAAAAGAAAGAAAAGGAAGAAGGCAAGAAAGAAAGAAGAGAAGGAAGGAGGGAGGGAGGGAGAATGGAAATGAACATAAGTTAAGTGGGTAAGGAGATAGGTGAAGATCTTAGAAAAGTAGAGGGAGGTGAATGGATATGGTCAAGATATGTATGACATCCTTAGAAAACATTATTTTAAAAAAATCTTGGAAAATGACATACTGTGTAAAATGTTAATGAAGAAAGAGAAAATCTCCACTGAGAACTAGAACACTACTTCTATGAGAACAACAGTGTATAGAATAGACATAGTTGTGTAGGACAAAAATGCAAGGTCATTTTCTTTATAAATGCATGTTTACATTCTTGTTTTTCAAAAGAAAATACAGAAAGATAATTAAATTATGTGATAGCAAAAGGTATCTACTCACATCATATGTTATAGTGTTCAATTTTAGAATTTAAATTACATAATCATATATATACCAAACTATATACAGACTAAATTTGATATATAAACTAAGAGGCATGTGTATATAATGGCTTGAATATAAAATTTCTCCCACAGGCTCATAGGCTGGAAGCTTACTAAATTATCTTGGGAGGTCCTAGAATCTTCAGGAGATAGAGTCAAGTACTGGCAATATGCTCATAGGGGAATATCTTGCCCTGGTCCCTTCCTCTCTTTATTGTATTCTTGATGGCCATGAGGTTGAGCAGACTTCTCTGCCTCCCACTTTCACTACTATGATAGTGTGACTTCAAGTCCAAAGTAAAGGCCAGCTAAGACTGTGAGCCAAAATAAACTCCCTATGTTATAATATTTTCCATCCTTACGTGACTTATTTTTTATGGTACTTTACTCTTTTTTAAAGATTTTACTTTATTTTTAATAAACTTTTTCTATGACTGTCTATGCCTATTTGCTTTTATTTCTTCAGCATCTAAGCACATTTTAAAATATCCTATACATTTTAAAGGTTTTTTTTTTGTGTCTTAATCTGGCTTTACTAAACACCTGCTGCATTTTCTGATCACGAGTCAAATCTTAAATCTTAAACTGTTCTGTCAGCTGCCAGCACAGCTCAACTTAGTGCATGGCACTGGTCCACGGTGCTGGCAGCTGACTCCAGCCTGTAGGCAATCTCTGTGTGCTGAATCTACCTGATCAACCTCAGTCACCAAGAAGCCACACCAGGAAGCCACGTTTGACTCCATATTTTGAACCTCTTTTTAGCTATGTCAGGCCTAACATGTATATACATGACCTCATGTTGGGTACCATATGTAGATGGATTTTTTCTTTGGATTGCAGCTCACAAAAAATGACACAGAGACATTATTAATTATGAAAGTGTGGCCTTAGCTTAGACTTGTTTCTAACTTGCTCTTAAAACTTTAATTAATCCATATATTTAATTATTTAATATATGTTCTTCCACATGCTCTTTACCTCATCTCCCTTTTGCCCATCCTCTTCCTCCATGTTTCCCAGGTGACTTCACCTTCCTTCTTCCCAGAGGTTTTTGTCACTATAAGTCCTGCCTAACCTCTTCCTGCCTAGCTAATGGCCATTGAGCCCTTTATTAAGTCAATCACAGTGGCATACCTTCACACAGTATAAAGAAATATCCGTCAACAATAAATTCTTTGTTTTATTGTTTTTGTAGTGTTTCTTTTATTTTAATCTTATCAATTCTGTCCAGATATTAATTATTTCATGTACTGAATCTGAGTTTGGTTTGCTATTGTTTTTGTAAGGCCTTAGATACATTGATATTTATTTGTGATATCCTATCTCTATTTTTAGTATAGTCACTTGTGATTGTAAATGTCCCTCCTAGGACTGCTTTTATTGTATTAACTATGTTTTGGTAAGCTGTTTTTTCATTTTTACTTGACTCCAAGAATTTTTTTCAAGTGACCCATTTATTCTTCAGTAGTATTTTGTCTTATGTATTGCATTGTGAAGGTTGGCCCCACCCCAGCACATTCCTTCATGATATTTCATTTAAAATACTGATTCTGTTCAGTTTTCTACCTAGTTCAATATCTTAAGGTTCCAATAGATCAGTTTCTCCTACTGGAATTCTGCTGACCAAGTTTTAGCTTATAGTCCAGTGATACTTGCTCTAAGTTTCCCTGGAGAGTGGTTCACAGAGGTTATAAAGAAGCACTGTACTACTGAGCTACCTCTCCAGCCTAGCATTCATTTTATTTTTAATAATAATAATAATTATTATTATTAATTTTTTATTTTTAAAATTATTTTATGCATATACTATATGTCTATGTATTATGTGCCTGCAGTGCCTGTGGAGGCCAGTGGAGGACCTAGGATTCCCTGGGAATGGCGTTCTAGAGAGTTGAGAGCTATCATGTGTGTACTAGTAATGGAACCCAGTTCCTCTGGAATAGCAGCCAGTGCTTGCCACACCTGAGTCATCTCTCCAACCGCATTCCAGAAGTAGTTTTATTAGTTAGATTTACTAAAATTTTATTTTATGACAGATTTTGCATTATATTTAGAAACTTCATTTTGTAATTACCAAGAAAAGCATTTTATTTTATAACTTTTTAATATTTAAATCTGTAATGTACTTAGACTCATTCTGTTCAATGTCTGAACTTGATCCTATCTCCTAAAGGTTATCAGATGTCATAACACATATTCACAGTTGGTTTGCTCATGTTCAGGGCCACCCAGTGTTTAATGTATTTAGGTCTAGTTCTCTTTTAGACTTTCTCTGTTGCATGCTCATTCATTTGTGTCTTTTTTTTTAATTTCTCAACTTGATGTTGAATGTAAGATCCAGATAAATACACTCTTCTTGTTTCAATTTTTCTTATACAGCATTGCTATTAGCTTGATATTGATTCTTTCTGACTCCATTTGTCTTAGGTTCCTTCTGGCTTTCCATAGTTAACTCATGAGAAGATAACTGAATTAAAACTTGCTCTAACTACTGACAAAGCCACTATGAATGGCTTAGCTCTTTGTTGTTGGTTTAGGTACTGCTTATGAATCCACATGTATGTCTGCATCATTCCTTGTATGTAGTTTGTGTTTCCAGGATTTGTGGAGATACGTACTTGTATGAGAAGCTACTTTTGTAACAACATTTTTTAAAATAATATTCTCTGCCCCTCTTCTTTAGCCTAGACCACACCTATTGGTTCTAAAAGTGCTTCACAATGAAATTCACTTAGAATTTCTTTTCAAATCTTTCTTTCCCTTTCTTCTCCACTTTTGACCTCTTGTGTCTCATCTTTGACTTTATATCCTTAAATAAGGTTTATCAGATTAAAGTACCACCCTTGAGTGTTAAGTAAAAATGTTTTTATTTAAGTGGCATCCTTCCTGCCTCGGCTTCTATGGAGATGCATAGCAACCTAGAGTAGTTTAGCCATATTACCTGTGAGGTAGTCTATATCTATATACCATTCACATGGTGTCAGTCCCCATCTTGCCCCCTTGTATGGTGAGGTCTTAGCTGTAGCCCTTTATGATTTGTCAGGAGAATATTGGTGTGCTTTCTGAACTTCCCACATGGCCAAGGAGCTTTCTTTCCCTCTCCCTGCCCCTCACTACTCCATGAGCTGTTTTTGTGTCTCTCAGATCCAGTGGCATCCTTCTGTTACATGTTATAAATGGTTACCCATCGGAAGGTCAAATAACAACTAATGATCACAATATGTCTTCCCTAAAGACATTAGCTATATGTGATATCAAATGGTTGGCTTTGGTGAGTCTGTCATTTATATCTGTTATATGTACATCCCGTGTAAGTGTGGAAGATAGTTTACAGAGTGTATGCTGACAAGTTTATTTTGTATAGAACGTGGTAGAGACATTGACACAGGGAGTCTGAGTGACCCAAATCTGCTCAAGGATGTGTAGGAATGGCAGAAGATGATGCTGTCTCCTGAGCTGCACCACATCCCATCCATGCCTATTTTAAATTTTGCCTGTTATTTAAAATACATCGTGGTAATCTCAGGGTAAGATCTATCCTGCTCGTCATTTTCTGTTCCACTCTCCAAAGAGTGGTGCTTTTAAGCCTCTTGAGTATTGAACTCCTGTCATCAAAGTGAGGATCAAAACGTGGGTCTGAAATATGACTTTGTCTGTCTCTAAATGCTGAATGTCTTTTTGTTTAAAGCTCACTTGACTCTGACATTGTCTCTTGAGTACATTCTGTGTACCAGGTGCTGGGAAGTGCTGGGTTACAAAACTTAACTTGAGTGAGAAGCTGTCCCCATGCTCAGAGAATCATAGCCAGACAGAAAGAGCAGTGTAATATAGAAAGCCTGAGCAGAGCACCAAGCTCCTGGGTAGATAAAAAGGTGTGTGCTTGAGTGTGCATGTGTGTGCATGCATGTGTTTGTGTGTATATTTGTCCATCACAATATGTAGAAGTATACACTTTATTTCTGTAGCATAAATGTAGCATGAAAACATTTTCTCCATGGGACATTGTTAGGGTGGCTGTGTCTCCTGTTTCTGCTGTCTCTATTATGTGCTCAAGCATAGTGATCTTTGATCTGCTCCTCTACCTGGCTGGGTAAAGACTGGCATCAGTAGGGATGTGGAGGCTCTGAGTCATGAAATAAACTAGACTGTCTTAGGAAGGCGGTTCTTCTTACCCAAACTCACCGGGATGTGGAGCTTCATGGCAGGAAGGTGTGCTGCTTTTCCTCAAACACCTTCTGTCATTGTTCTGATGCAATTATCTTTCAGCATTTGTCTCAGTGACACTTTGTTTCTAAATTCCAAAGTATTTTCTAAGTTTTCAGTTTGTTTGATGTTTTATTAACATTTCCACAGAAGACAGATGAGGACGGAAGAGCTCTGTTGGTTTATCTGGATGTTCCCACCTTAAGCCAGTGTCTTCCTTGAGGCTTTAAGTAGGGTGCATTTTTTTCTCTTTCCTTTCCTTTCCTTTCCTTTCCTTTCCTTTCCTTTCCTTTCCTTTCCTTTCCTTTCCTTTCCTTTCCTTTCCTTTCCTTTCTTTCCTTTCCTTTCTGTTGTAAGGAGTGCGGGGCCCCTTTGTTCCGTCCTGCCTGGCTAGCTTAATCCCTGAAATAACCACACAGAAAATTGTATTAATTAAATTATTGCCTGGCCCATTATATCTAGCCTCTTCTTGGCCAACTCTCACATCCTGATCTAACCCATTTCTACCAATCTGTGTGACACCACGAGGTCGTGGCTTACTGGGGAAAGAATCTAACCAGCGTCAGTCTCAGGCAGGAGCTTCATGGCATCTCCCTGTCTCTGCTTTCTTCCTCCCAGAATTCAGTTCTGTCCTCCCCACCTATCTAAGTTCTGCCCTATCAAAAGGCCAAGGCAGTTTCTTTATTCAGCCAATGAAAGCAACACATAGAAAGAAGGACCTCCTACACCACCTTTCCTTTCCTTTCCCTTCTCCCTCCCTCCCTTCCTTCCTTTCTTTTGTTTGTTTGTTCATTCTTTTTTCTTTTTTGAGTTGGGTGCATTTTCAAAGGGCTTTTTCTGTCCATCATACTTCCTCCCTCCCTACCCCTTATCCCTCCCTCTCTCCATTCTCATCTCCCATTTTCCTCTCCTCCTTCTCCCTCCTACTTTCTTCTCCTTTCCTCTTTTTTATTACAGGACCTCAAATTTATGATGCTCCTGCCTCTTCATCCAGACTGCATACTGATGTGATTATAGGCTGTAGTTCAACACTGTCACATCTAACTCTTCATGAAATATCAGACACCTTCTTGGCCACTTGCCTCCACCTTTCCCCGAGAATCCGTGGAGCTGGAAAGCAGGTCTCTGATCTAAGTTCAAGATGGTAATCAAAGGCATCGCAGTATTCTTTCTCCCCATCAGAATGAGTCTGTGTTTTGTTCCTTGTCTGCAACACTTACTGGTTACTGAACTTGGAGTGGATCCTTTTATAAGCATAGTCCATTTTGTTAGAGCAAGGGGAGCTTAAAATGAACACACACACACACACACAAAAGAGTTTTAAGTGTCCAAAATCTAAAGCAAATCAAATAAGCTCCCAAAGAGATATATTAAGCACTTTGCTCCTTTCATGTATTAAAGTGTGGACCACGTGGTCAAGCAATTTTTTTTTTTTGCATCTAGTATTTTCCTTGAATTTGCCTGTGAATTTTCTGTAGGTGCAAATTCTAACCATTCTGCAGAGCCTTCAGAAATCCGGCTCTGATTAGTATGTGTACTATGTTTTAGCCTAAATTAATACAATACCTAAGATTTAAGTGCTATATTCTCATATAGTTAGATTAGCATGTCCTCTGTTTAGCATCTAGAACCTCAGCCTTTTAGATAACCTAAGTTGACAGCTATATTCCCACATACTTTTTTTTTTTAAATTGAAGATATAGTCTATTTTAAGGACTTGTTCTAATTTTGTGATTTTTCCATTCCTTAACATTTCTATATTTAATTGGGTTAATAAAGCACAAATTGACCATGTTATCAGGGCATATGGGGATGCAGATGTAAAATGTCACCATGGGCATGAGTTAATGGAATCAAGATGGGGTAGGAGAAACTTGAAGCCCTGAGGTGTGCAGTGACATTTAAAAAATATCTTCTGAAGCCAGACAACCGGTTCATTAGAGTAATTAAAGTGAAAACTAACCCCAGTCTGGTGGCTTGATAATGACCTCAGGGCTGTTGCCTTTGGAATCATCCGATGTTTGCCATTGTTCTTGTTAAGACCACAGTGGGGTTCCTTTATGGTTTCACCTAAACTTTTGAATTTATCTTTTAGTAAAGAGTCGATTTTTAGCTGTCCTGATTGTTTCCTCATGGTTTAACTGAAGCACAAAGGTAAATTTTGTTCACATTAAAGATGAGAAACTGCTTTTCCTGTGAGAGGACAGACTCTGTTTCCTGTGCCTTAGCCATCATATTCTTTATGGGCATTGTAGACATCAGAGCAGCAACAACAGCCTCTATGCTCCCCTGGGCTGTGGGCTGTCCATTCCAGCATCTTATCTACAATATCGATGGTCAGTTTCAGATTTCAAAAGTATAAATTCTCATGTTTTATTAGATTCAGTACTCATAAAGTTACTGTTAAATGGATTTTAAGGTTTCTGAATGTTTGCATTTAATTTGTATGTTGACTGCAAATGGTTTGCAAACCATCCATCCATGAGTCAGGCTGCATGCCACTGAGTGAGTTCCTCATGCATTTGTGAAATAGAACCTGACGCAGGATCTCTACTAGAAATGCAGACTTTGATAGAAAACATCACAGGAACATCAAAATTGACTTTTCTATGAAATGATCCTCTCTGTTATTCAAAATGTTTGAGAATACTTAGAATTCTAAGCCATTTGTGACTTTTAGAAGATTGTTCATTTAAAACTATTATTAAATTAGTTCTTGTAGGGTCCTTTGTGGTAACAACTCGATTTATTAAGCAAGTATGTGTGTGTGTGCACACGCGCATATGCATGTGTTTATGCAGAAGGCAGTAGGCAGTATCCTGACCACAGTTATCTGTAAGTGAATTGAACTTTATAGCAGACTATCTTTTCTTTCACTGACTTACACTTTGGGTTGTTTTTAGGTACATAGTCTTCTATTGGTACATAAATTTCTGCATAGATTGTGTAGAGGAACATTGTATTTTCATATTATCTGTGCCTGACTAATGCCATGTGTTTGTCTAGTTTTGAAATTAAAGTTGAGGGAGTAGGGGGACAGTGCATGGAGAGTGCTGCCTCCTGAGGTGTTTTAGGGACTATCTATAGAGCAGACAGGATGAAAATGCAGGCTTAATCTCCTTTCATTGAATATTCCTTTGTGCAGTCTGTGGCTATATGTGTAGGTGAAAGGATACACATTTTTATTAATGAAAGAAAAACAGCAAAGTACAGTTTAGTTTTTGCTAACAGTTACATGAAACTTAAGATTTAAAGTATTAAAAAAAATGATGGGTACCTTAACAATGATAAATGTCAGAGTGGGCGCTGCCTCAGTCTGGAAAGTGCTTGCTGTGCAAGTGTCAGGAGCAGACTGCAGTCCCATGCACCGTGTAAAAGCTGGGCATGATGGCGTGCCCTGAAGTCCCAGCTCTGGGGAAGTGGAGACAGGAGAATCTAGGGAGGTTTCCAGCCTAGCCAAATACGCAAGATTCCTGTTTGGTGAGAGACCCTGTATCTAAGTTAAGGTGGAGACACTCAATGTCGACCTTAGTTAGACTTTTTCATGCATGTACATGTATACACACTACACAAGGAATCCCTTCAAGTGAATGGATTTGTGTTCGTGTTTGTGGTAGGCAGAGTTCTGAGATGACTGTAAACACCTCGTAGCAGCCTTCTCCAACGTGAGTGAACATGGAAAGTGAGACGTCCCAGCCCTTGAAGAGGGACATCATGATGGAACTACCTATCTAGAGTCTCCTGGCCACTCTGAAAAAGAAAACTGACATTTGTGAGGGTTGTTGATACCTGTACGTGTCCTTTAGCTACTGAGTATTCCTTAGCATGCAGACTGAAAAGAAGTTTTAGGATCCTGGAGCCATCAGAAACATATTTCCACCAATGGCTTGAGTGATCTTGCAAAAGTACTTTGAATCTCAAATGAGACTGCAAATATGGATCACGCTTTTCTGTGGTTCCCTGAGACCCTGGGTAGAGTGTGAAGATAGCCCATTTCCAGACTCCTGACCCATGAACATGCAACTGGAAACTAATACAATGTTTTATTTCTATGTGCTTTGGCTTTTTAGCTTTTACAAGCTTACCCAGGATGAGTTATGGATGATAGCTTTACATCCATAGAGGTAATTGCCTCTGTGACTGTGGAGCCTCATTCTCTGATGTTATCCTGAGTGAAGCATTTGCCATAAGAGTCTGTTTTTTCTGTTGCTGTTACAGAAGTTTACCCCTTAGAGCAAAGAAGATATATACCATCCATTCAGGGTCAAAACTTTTGAGAAACTGTTTAACACACAAACCCATGCTTTGAATAGCATAGCAGAACAGTGTGCTTGCCATGGGTTTATTTCTCGTCTTGATGTGAGCAGTCAAAGACTTTCTGAGAAAAGCAATCAGCCTTCTCAAGTCGGTAGGTTCAGAGGTGAAGGGGGAGACTTCAGGGTCTGGACTTCTCAGCTATTTCAGTCTCATGAGATCATTATCATTAAAAAGCCTAGGTATATTTTATACCCACATCCAGTGGTGTTTTGAAACAATATTTAGCATTGCTTTCTTCAGTGCAACATTGCCTTTGCCTGCTTCTCATTTTGTTCCCAAGTCTGTGCGTGCTCACAGAAACAACAGTGGGTAAAGCTCTAAGAGAAATGTGCCAGATGACACACTGAGCACTCATTTCACTTGTCCTCTGTCGTCCTGTTGGTCTCCTGAACCTGCCCTTTCTGGTCACCATCCTTCCCTGCTTCTGCTGTTGTAGGGCAAGCATTCATATTGAAATATTAACATGGAACAAACCTTTGCAAAATCATGTGCTCATTTCAACTCATTCATAAACTGAATACAAGTGGTTACTAAAATCTAGAAGAAAAAATGGCATACTCTAGACTGAAGTCCCACCACCATGGCCACCCAGTGTTACTGGTTACTGTCTGAAGGGTAACCACAATTCTGATTTCTATATGGAAAGGATATTTTTATTGTTTTTGAAATCTTCATAAAAGTTATAACATTTTCTTCTCTGTCTGCTTTATTAAAATTATGTTGTGTTTTCTGTAATTGTTGTTTCTCACTACTATACAGTTGTGTCTTGGTCTCTGCAAGTGATTGGTTCTTACATTTTTGGTTGTGAGCCTAGCCTTTAACGGCTGAGCCATCCCTCCAGGCTGATTTGTTCTAAGGCTCCCATGTCTATAAAACCAAACTCTTGAGTACACCAGCCTGTTGGTGGTGGTTCTATACAGATGTTTAGAGAAGAAACTGTTCATATTCAGTTACAGAAAGGCTTCACTGCACAGTATGTGGACAAGCCTTGGGATAAGCAGTGCTTGGCTAAGAAATTGCTGGGAAGCCAGGCGGTGGTGGCGCATGCCTTTAATCCCAGCACTCGGGAGGCAGAGGCAGGCGGATCTCTGTGAGTTCGAGACCAGCCTGGTCTACAGAGCTAGTTCTAGGACAGGCTCCAAAGCCACAGAGAAACCCTGTCTCGAAAAACCAAACCCCCCCTCCCAAAACAAAACAAAACAAAACAAAATTGCTGGGGATAGACAGGGCCTATGAAGAGACAGGGGTCTTGTCTTGTGCTTCTTTGTTTGTTTGTTTTAAATGGGGAATGTAGTGCTTGGCATTTTGCAAATTCAGCTTTTTGAACTTCTGGATTTTTTTTCCCTAGATGCCCTAGATGCTTTTTTTGTGGGGGGAGGGATTTGCAGTCCTGTGTGCAGATGTGGGACAAATGGCTCTGGAGGGTCAACCACATAGTATCTCTCTAAACAAATCCCAGCAATGTACCCATCCCAAACTCCTATATATGTCTGGGTACTTTGTAGAAGTTGGTTGGGTTTTGTTTTAAAATCAACTGCTATGCAGTTTCGAGTCCGTCTTTCCCTGGACTCATGTGTGTACAGTAGAGCAGTTGGCAAACCATTGCTACGAAGAGCCCCTGAAAAGTAGCTAGTTCCTCTCTGCGGCCCCTACGAAGCATGTTGCAGCTGACCCACTCTCCCATCGTAACAAAAGGCACCCATAGACAATACATACATGAAGGAACATGAGACACATATTTCAGTAAAACATCACTAAGATTTCGGTTTCATACAGTTTCACATCATGAAATATATTCTTTGGGTTTTTTTCAACTGTTTGAAAATATAAAAATTACCCAGCATTTAAGCCTGATCTAGCCTATGACTGTAGTTGGCCTACCTCTGTGATAGGGCTTCGGGGTGGAAATAGTGATTCACATGGTGTAGATATTATTTAACTCCAGATAATACACCAAACAGCTTTGCACGGTGAGACAATATCCAGTGTATCAAATCTCATAAACATGTTTCGTTTTTGTGATTGTCTGAGATAGGATCTCATCTTTATACATTGTCCAGGTTAATCTTGAACTCTGGCTCATGGGACCCTCCTTCCTCAGCCTCCTGAGTCTGTGGGTAGACCACACACAGCAAGCTAATCATTTTTGTTAAGGAATGGAGGTTTGAGTTTTTGACGGCCTAGGGGTTTTCCTCGTTTTAAAGCTTTACTGGTCATGTTCGTGAGAGTTAGATATTCAGATAAGTGTCTTGCTCGCACTGTTGCTGTTAGCAAAAATAAATGTATGATCGAAACACGCTCTGTGTTTGGGGCGCTGCTTTCCTGCTAATGGCTCAGACCAGCAAGCACAGCTTATGCCTTGCCTTTCATCTCATATACCCTTGACAAGTTCTATAATGTTAGTCACATGTGCCTTCCTTTAAACAAGCTTTCAAATGTGATTTCTTGTTTTAAAATGGATTATGTTGCTTATTTTAATAAGCTTTCAAGGCCTGTGCAGTCAGCATTCTAAATTATATTTGGGCTTTGGAAGACCCTTTCCTGTATAATCTGTGTTTGTATGCCCTTTTGATTCACAGCAGTTTATCTTGCTGATGGTTTATTAATTATGTTTCCGAGTGTATTCTATTACTTCCAGGAGTTCTTGTGCAAAATTTGACTGCCAGAGTATTTATACAACCAAGATAGGCATTTATATTCTTATTTTGGATTTTTTGAGGTTGAGTGAGCTGCAGTATAGGTGCTATGAACTCTTAGAGGGAATGGGCTTGGCCAATAGACAGTTCACGGAAGGCAGTGCATTGGTCAGTGTCACAGGCTTGGATGGACTTTCTCCCTCTCTTCCTGGGCCTTTCTTTATATCCCTGTGTTTTTTATTGAGATGTGAACTCTCTTCTCCACTGATGTTGGCTCCTGACAGTCCATCAGCCCTCAGGTACAGCAGCTGTTTGGATGGTTTGCTTCATGAGACTAAGTAGGTTTTGGTAATCCAGTTGGATATTCTGTTATTAGAGGAAAGGGGAGTTATGCTCTGCCTTCTCCATTAAAACTAAACAAACTGGGCAGTGGTGGTCACGCCTTTAATCCCTGGTTTATACTCCTGGTCTACAGAGCAAGTTCCAGGACAGCCAGGACTGTTACACAGAGAAACCGTGTCTAGGAAAAACAAAACAAAACAAAGAAAACTAAGCAAAAAAGTTTTATTTCTGTGGAGGAGAAGTGAAGGGCCCATTCCTCAGAGGTGATCTTACATACCAGCTTAGGAATGAGCGAACTTTTCAGAAGGAGCCTGAGAGGAGCTGGAAGGATTCCTGGTGAATTCCTGGTGTTATCCTCTGAATCAAGGCTTGGAGGCAGAGATCAGCCTGGCATATACCATGATTGAGAAATAAGAGCATGGCAGCTTTAGAAGACAAGAATGTAAGGCCTTTGTCAGATGGAGGCTTTCTGGAATACAGCATCCCACTTAAAATAATCCTTGCATTTAGCTGCCCACCATATGCTAAAGTCTGTGCTCCATAGAAAATACCCGTGTAGAGCTGCTGTGTATCTGCCTGGATATTTTAGGCTCCCATTTAGGTCAAATATACTAAAGTACTTGTGATCATAAGATCCTGCTCCACTTAAAAAGTCTAGTTAAATATTAATGTGAGGAAATTTGCTCTTGCATATTTTCACACATAATTTCTTTAATTGGTATTATGTATTTTGCATAATTTAAATACCAGCATCTGGATGATTTGCTCAGCAAAGAGCACTGTTTCATCAAAAAGACCTATACAGTATCTTCTCTAAACTGCATGCCAGCAGTTAGGTCTTGAGCTTAAATAATTCCTACAGTGGGGAGTGTAATGGAAATTCAACTGCCCTGAGAGTTTCTGTTCATTAAAAGGACAATATTAACTATATTTACTGTTGAGGGGCCAACTGCCAGTCCTGCCTGGAAATTTAGATTTGTTACTTCGACCAAGTAGATGATAGCTGGGCCCTTCTCCTCCCGCTTCTGCCCTGCTGAGTCCTGGGACTGCCTACCATCTGTTCAGATGCATTCCTCCTGACCAGAATAGCATCTGGGTTGTTTCAAAGTCATGAGAAAACAGTGCTTTTGCATTTTCCCTTCAGTGTCTGTGACATCACAGGTTATGACTTTCTCCCTGGTTTCAGCTAATAGGTACAGACATGTTGTTTTTGATTGTCTATTAGAATTTTAGCTAGATTTCACTTTCCGCTTCTGACTTCTGGCCATTTTCACTGCTGTCTTCCAGTTCATGGACTGTTCTTGCCTGTCATGGGACACAGACACAATATTGATAAGCAACAATCTTGGTCCTGTAGACTGCTCAGCAGTTTGGTGTTCATTGGCCCCATTCTGGATAGGTAACCACTATGATAGGATGCTGGGATCCCTATGGAGAGTGGAGGAAGAAGAGGCCAGAGGGTTGGATAAAGGAAGGGCTAAGTGAGACGAGGACGTCATTTTACTCTCCACACATGGAAGGCCAGTGCAGGGTTTTAGTCTGGCTTCTTGAGACTTGAGAAGATGGTCCTAACTTCCATATGTGAATAGAGCTGATGGTGGTAAGAGAAGGAAGAGGAGGAGCACGATGACAAGGGTGACAACAAACCAGCACCTTCATCATGGACATGTCAAAAGTGACTAGGACCAGGCGAGGACCACAGAGAATGACAGCTGTGGGTGCTTACAGCTGTGTCACAGAGGCAAAGCAAAGATGGCCTTTCCTGGTTCGAGTCAGAGATGGAAGGAACTGCAGGTGGACTCTTAGTCCTTTTCTCATGAGTTTCTTGCTCTGCCTTCCTACTGGAGTCCCCTCCTTTCTGGAGCCTGACTCTGATGGTAAGGGCTAATCCTCTATCACTATCAGAGCTTAGGTATGTAAGGCTGGCCAATCTCTAAATTTGTCCCAAGGGTCCACTAACCTTCCAATTGCCCTTCTCTTTACTGTCCCCACTCCCTTCTTCCCTTAAGCCCCTTCCAGCCTACACATCTTTGCTGGTTCAACTTTTGTAGTTGAACCCAATTTCTGCTTTCGAAGTTGTCAAGTATTCCCCAGTCTCTAAATCAATACCAATGCCATCTTCCCAGAGAGAGCGCTTTCCAGTTTGTCAGCTAAAGCGATTCTCTATTGACTTCTTGTGTTCGTGTCTTTGGTTTCTACTTCTGCTCCTCTTTGTAGAATGTTGAAATACCATTCTTGACTTTTGTACTAAAGAATTAGTTAGAGATAATATCACAGATTTCAAAAAACTGAGAAAATAATAATAAAAAACCCAACATATACATCCCTGTGGCTATAAAAGCTCCATGAAATTCCCAAAAGGAAGCAAGATGAAAAAAGTCATAAGCTGGCTGCTGAGGAGGAGGAAGTAGAGTGACTCAGACGCCAAACCCATGAAGATCCTAAAACTCCTCTGCAGCGTGCTCCAGTCTCAAGAGTAACAAGGCGGTTCTTTTCTGTGGTTGAAGGGCAGTAGTACTGATGGTGGCAACTGGGATGAAATGAAAACAGCTGGTGCTGGAAGACCTGAAAGAAAGGCTAGGAAGCTGGAGCTGCCTTCCTTCATCCCTTGGAATTGGTTCTCCCAAGCAGGAGGAGGAACTCCATAGAGGACTTGTAATGTAAGAGAGGGCAGAGCCCTGAGTCACCAGACACCTTCTATAGGGCCTTCTGTCTCCTCTTGTTGCCTGGCTAGAGAAAAGTGGTCAAGAATTTAGACCACTCAGTCTTCTGACCAGAAGGGTCACAGATATGACAGAACAGGAGCCTTGTGTTAAAAATATGGAATTTTCTAGTGAAGAAAAGAAGTAAGACCGTTGTGTAAAAGGAGGGGTGGAAGAGAATGAATATGAATCATAAACCGTTTAAAGACAAAACAGTCCTTATCTAGATGAAAACATATGTCAGGGCAAGAAGGGGGAGTCTTGCAGTCCTTTCATTCCATGGGACAGGCTAATGAGAAGCAGGAACTCAATAAACAAAGCAAGATGATAATAAAAAACAGAGGAGATAGAAAAGAGAGATTATAGACTAAAGAATGATCTTGAGGTCTAAGACGACATTATTGCAGAACTAATAAATAAAATTAGAAACCTCAAGGAAAATAATAGATGGCATTGAAAATCAAGTTACTAGAGTAAATGCTGGCTAATGTGAGTGAACACAGATGAAATGATCTGGATGTTGATATGGCTGGAAGCGAGAAGGGAGGGACTGAGACAGTGCAGTGTTGGGGTAATTACTGTTCCTGGAGTAGACAGTCAGCAGATGCAACAGAGAATGGAAAGGAAGACAGGGCAATTTTCATAAAATGGAAAAGCTGAGTGTGCAGATTGGGATAATGCATTGTGTTCCAGGAAAATGGAAAGACTGTTCAAGGCTGAGATTTGCCCTAATCATACCATCAAACTTCATGGATAGTGGGATATGAGCTAAAAATCCAACTTGTCTGTCATGCACTAAAAGTTCAATTGACTGAATACTTCCACCAACGATGTTCAGTTTTAGGAGACAGTGGTCCTCTCTTCAGTGTTTCATAGGAAAGGAAATGCAGTCTACCTTGTGGCCACAAATTGGTACCACTGATGTCATTCATTTGCAGGATGGGAGGAACACAATTCCAAACAGAAAATGATCTTCTCTAACCAAAACATGTCTGGAAAAAATATGGACATAGTGAACAGGGACCTGTTGATGGAAGTTTCTGTCCCATACAGTCCCGCAGCTGTTTGATCCCAAAGAAACACCAGAGGCTTATATTAATTATAAACTGTTTGGCCTATTAACTCAGGATTATTATTAACTGGCTCTTACTACTTAAATTAACCCATAATTCTTATCTATGTTTAGTCACTTGGCTTGGTAACTTTTCTCAGTGCAGCATTCTAATTGTGCTTCCTCAGCATCTGGCTGTGACTGACTTTCTTTCTTCCCAGAATTCTCTTCGTCTAGTTGCTCCATTTATACTCCCTGCCTGGCTATTGGCCAATCAGCATTTTATTAAACCAATATGAGTGACAGACTTTTACAGTTTATCCCACAGCATTTCCCCATTTTTGCTTTTTAAAACAAGACCCTGAATCTCTTCTCCTTTGTTTAGCTCTTTTTCTGACCATTATTCATAACAACTTGTAACCAACATGCTAAACAAAGACAAACATCTATAATCCATATTTTGGGAATGTGGGCATAGTTTTATAGGCTACTTCCTGCTGATAGGGGCACTGATAAACTTATGGGGACCCACATAAAATTTAGGATTATGCTCAAGTCTTGACTGGAGTATTCTGTGAGGCTGGATCATCTCAGCCAGCAGTCTTGAGACTGTTCCAGATATAGGATTCAGAGGAAACTACAACAGAGGTGCTCTGAATCATTGGATCATCTGGGCCATCTATTCCCAATGGAGATTTTTTAGGTGGTCTTCCTCTATCAAACCTTATTTTTTTTTTTTAACCCAGAATGAATCCACAGCCTCTCATTTCCTGTGGAAACAAAAACAAAACCTCTTCTCCAAAGTAACGTATCTTTTGATTTAAATTTTGCAGTCAAAGTATTTTCAAAATACATTGGTTGGATTAAGCCAGCAGCATTTATAATTAAATGTCCTTTAGTAGATGTTGCTTCTTTCTCAGCAGTCAAACAATTCAAAGACAACACAATAACATACAGTATCCAGATTCTCTGTGTATTTTCCATATTTTTGTGCCCTTTTTTTTTTTTTTTTGGTTTTTCGAGATAGGATTTCTCTGTGGCTTTGGAATCTGTCCTGGAACTAGCTCTTGTAGACCAGGCTGGCTTCGAACTCACAGAGATCCACCTGCCTCTGCCTCCTGAGTGCTGGGATTAAAGGTGTGTGCCACCACTGCCCGGCTATTTTTGTGCCTTTTTCTTTTATTTTAATTTTTGTTATTTTGAGACAAGGTTTCTCTGTGTATCTTTGAATATCCTGTAACTCATTCTGCAGACCAGGCTGTCCTTCAACTCACAGAGATCAGCCTGCCTCTGCCTCCCAAATGCTGAGATTAAAGGTGTGTGACACCATACCTGACTACCCTATTTCTTTTTTTTTTTTTAAGGTCTTTTTCTATCCTTTTTCTTTTTGTTCCTAAGCCTACATATATTTTTAACACATTGTAAGCTGTTTAGAGCTTTTATTCTGAATCTGTCTTTACTATATATCTCTATCTTTTTCTGACCACATGAGCCTTTATCTCCTAAGACTAAAGACCAGGATTAAAGCTGCAACCTTGGCGACTGGCTCTGCCCCATTTCTTAGCTTTTTGAGAGTCTAGCTTCATGGAGGAGGTAGTGGCAGGAGCCAGATTTATTCCCACAACTGTGGAGTTTCTAGGTCCATATCACTACCAAGAAGTCTGATACTGGCTGCTCATAAACACAAGTGTTTGGTGGCAGGGCCTCTTAACAGAGCTGTGAGGTTTTTGCCGCTGATGCTGAGTCAGGAAGATTCTCTTAAAGGAGCCATGCCTCTACTTGATGACAGCAACCAGAGCCCACCAGAGAAAATGCTACTACCAAGAAGCTATGCTTAACTCTGTTCTTTTCTATCTAGAATCTTTTTTTTTTCTAAAGCTTTCTTAGAGTTTAAGTGGAAATTCTTGCCAAACATTTGGGTGCCATTTGTAGACAGAAGTTTCTGTCCTGCCTGGTCTTGTAGCCAGGACCTTGGCCAATTCTCTGTTTGCTATTGAAAAATGCTTGACAAATGCAACTTAGGAGTGGAAGGGCTTATTTTGTCTCACAGTTTGGGGTACAGTCTATCATGGCAAGAAATCACGAAGGAGAAGTCATAGCGATAGAAATATGAGACAGCCAGTCACATTGCACCCATATTCAGGAAGCAGAGAGCAAGAGATGTTAGTGTTTAGCTTATTTCTTCTTTACATTAGTCTGGGACCCCAGTCCATGTGGTGGTGCCTCCTGCATTCAGGGTGGGTCATTCTTCTCAGCTAGACCTTTCTGGAAATGCCTCCATAGAGGCCTCTCAGTGCATTTCTGTGGTAATTCTAAATGCGATCGAGTTGACAATTAAGATGACTCATCACAACTGGTCCCTTAATGTTTTTTCTTAACTTAGCAGGATAAAGATGCATTTTTGTTGAAAGATAGCAAATATTTTAGTTTATTTTTCATCTGTTAGATTAAGTTACGCATTATTTCAAATTGAAAGATAACCTCTGTTACAGGCTTTTATTTTTAATGGAAGTATTACAGTCTGCTTGATATTTTTTCCCCTTTCCACCCACACTAAGTGTGTGCGCTATAGGTCTCCATCATGGCCGCATCTCGCCATGTCTGTGCTCTGGGTTAAGGAAGTTAGCTGCACTTTCTGTGAGTCAGAGCTATATCATGTCACTAGTTGGTAAAATATATAAGACTAAATTTCTACAAAAATTCTGATATTTATTAATTGTTAACTATTGGGGGAAAACCCACTTTAAAATCATTATGTCTAGTACCCAATAGCAAGCACCCACTAAGTGATTTAAGATGAGCCTGGCATCTCTATTGCCTCTTAGCAGACTCAGTGTGAGCCAAGACTTCATGCAAGCTAAGCTCCTGCTCTGCCATTGAGTTACACTCCTGGTTCAGTACACTTTTCTATTGGTCTTAACCTATTCATTTATTCAGGAAAGTAGTTGAGTTTTACATGACTCGGTGTGAGAAAATAAAGATAAAGTCATGACTTAAGAAGCTGAATCTTATTCACTATAGTACTGTGTGGTGACTACAAGCTCCTCCTCCATAGCAAATCCTTTATAGCATCTTCTCTGAATTCAGGAATCCTTGCTTGTAACCTTCTACGTCACCCCAAGGTCCTCAAATGTTACTGAGGTGCTCTGTCTTGTGTTCAAACACACGTTTCATATTCAGAAATGTTTTATGTGACTAGGTGTCTGGAGGTTGAGGCAAAACCCAGTGAGCTTTCTTTTTTCTTTTGCAGCTGTGAGAGACACATTGTTTAAGATGACTTGATGCTATTCTGACACTTCTAATCACTCTTAGGTTCCCTTTTCATGCAAACGCATTTGGTTGACCTAAAACTTTGTTTCACTGTAAGCTGTCTGCAACTCTACATATTTCACTTCTTTCTTTGAGGCCCATTGTGCCAGGAGTTATGGGAGGGGAGCCAGTACCTCTATGTTAAGCATTCTGTCTTATCCAAGAGGTGTTTCATAAATTATGTATAACAGTAGATGCCACTCAATAAATATTTTATATGTGATAGATATTTTTGTCTGAAATTACTTTTTCACTTGAGCAATGATTTAAACCCTCGTTTTCAGTTTTATGAGGTGACACTTTTATATTATCATGTAGTCGAATGCAGCTTGAATGTCATGGAGCTTTAGGGCAGCATTAATCTAAACTTCATCTGCCCCACTCTCCAGCCTGGGAAACTTTTCTGGGTGCAGGTTTTGCTCATGCCAGATATGTACAAGTGTGTGCATGCTTGTGTGTGTGTGTGTGTGTGTGTGTGTGTGTGTGTGTGTGTGTTGGGGTGAGTGGGGACAAATACTGCTTTTGACCTATTAGCTCCAAAGTTGTGAATTTCCAATGTTTCCAGAGTCTTTGAAATTTACTTCAAGGAAGAAAAAAAGCACTTTTCATTTTTGGGTAAAGAATATTAGAGTGAACTTGGATGTAATCAAAAATGATTTTTCTGGTTTAAGTCAGAACTGTTATAATTAAAAATATTCTCTCTCTCTCTCCTTTCCTCCCTCCCTTCCTCCCTCCCTCCCTCCCTCCCTCCCTCCCTCCCTTCCTTCCTTCCTTCCTTCCTTCCTTCCTTCCTTCCTTCCTTCCTTCCTTTTTCTGGTGGTGGGGGTTCTCACCCATAATTTTTGTAGAAAGAAAACACAAATGGCTCTGGACTTAGGAGAATAGTCACTTTTCTTTTCATGTCTATGGTGGAAACAGGTCATGACCATGGAGCCTTTAACCTTTATAAAGTATCATCACCTGATTCAGAGACTAGACCTTCCAGTAGGACATTGTTTTATAGGTGGAACTGTGTGATTAAATTCTTTTCTGATATATATATATATATATATATATATATATATATATATATATATGATATCACATGCATCTCATTTCTATTGGAATTCCATCATCAGGAGGAGAGGCATGGATCCTACCAATGAGAGGTAGAAGTAGGGCTCATTCTATGTAGAGCACTCATTTCATCCATGGTTCATAGGGCCTTGGCATCATAAATCAAGGTTACTGAATCTCTTGACCTCAAAGCCTGAGGTTCCCAGCTGTGGAATGAGAGTGTGGTTGATAGGAGAAATAATTGAAGAACAATGATATGCTTCATTTCCTTTTCTAGAATCTAACTTATGCACTGGTCATTTCTCTGCATATCTATTTAATGGTTGTTAAATTAAATTGCTTTCTTCCAAGTGGTGGTTTTATGTGCCTTTTTTTGTTGTTGTTAAATCTACCTGGGTCTCTTCATTCTGTCACCCTCTTGTGTGGCTTCAGGTTTCCAAGTGTGCATTTGAAACCTAAAATTTCCAGAGAAGGAAGTTCCAAAGGGTTTCCCACTCTGCATGCCCCATCACTGAACTTATCACTAACTACTTTAAGGTCAAGATTTGAGTTTTGCTTTGATACTAGCTTGAGAGGTTCAGAATCTCTTGCTTAGAGAATTGTAGGTGGTATGTTGTTTGCCTGATTAATGGTACTATATATAGATTCTTCCCCAAAATAAAAGGTACTTAGGTATCAGCTATGAGATAGAGAAATGTGTCTTTGTTAGGTAAGAGTGGGAGAGATGTTCACTAGGAGTAGCTCCGCCTTAAACACCTGGTCAGTAGCTAGAATCTGCTACCCAATTCATCCATGACATCTACAACGTCACCACACACTTGGGTATCATTTAGATCAGAATTAGCACTGCTCAGTTTCATCTGAAATTTCACCCTAAATTTCTTAGAATCTGTTAGCTTCCCACCTTGAACTTCTCCAGAGCCTTGAATTTAGTTTTGGATCAGTTCGGTGTGGTGTGAAGCCGTGAGCCTGCTGGTTTCTTCTCTGGGGAATTGCTCTGGGTCTGTACATGATACACTGTCCTAACTTCTTATGTCTCCCCACTTAGCAGTCCCTTGGTAACAAGAGTTGTAGAGCTGCTAAAGAGGGGAACAACTAAGCATGGGGCAGTCTGGTCCTTGATGTTTTGTAGCGGGGTGGAGTGAGGGACTTTGAACTGAGTCATGAAGTACATGATGAGGCCTGCTATGTACCTCTAGAGGAGAATGCTTCAACCAAGGCTGTTTGTGTATACCAGGGGACACATGACAACATCCAGAGGCATTTTTGGTTGCCACTGCCCTGGGGAGATGAAGGGTATTATGAGCATTAGAGAACAGAGGCCAGTGAGACTGCCACGTGTCTGCCAGTGGTTTAGAAAGACTTACAAGTGTCAGTAATGGTGATACATACAGTTGGGCTAGCCAGCAAGTCTCGGGACCACAGGAGGCAGTGACAGGAGATTAGTAGAGTTAGGAAGATTGAAACCAGGCGGTACTTGTAAAGCATTATGAAAACTTTAACTTTCCTCTCAGCAATAGTAGGGAGACATTTATGTCTCTGAGCTGAATCAGCTGCTCTTACATCTCTCTGACTGCTTAATTATGAATTTAAGTGATGGCTTGGGTCATTGCACCAATCCAGGGGAAAGGAAATGATGATTTAGGGTTGGCCAAAATAGTGCAGGGGTTTGCTGTTACTGGACTTGGCACATATTTTGAAGGTAGATTCAACAGTGTAAGAATAGAATTTAGAGCAGGGTGGCGGTAGTGCATGCCTACCAGCACTTGGGAGGCAGAGGCAGAGGGATCTCTTTGAGTTCCAGACCAGCCTGCTCTACAAGAGCAAGTTCCAGGACAGCTAGAACTGTTACACAGAGAAACCTTGTCTCAAACAAACAAACAAAAAGAGTAGAATTTAGAGAAAAAAGGAGTGAAGTATTGCTACAGTTTTCCCGTGTGAGTGACTGTAAGGGAGATTGACATTTGCTGAGATGAGGTGGATAGTCTGAAGGCTTGAGGAGTTTTGTTTTTGGTTGTTTATTTGTTCATTAATACGTTAAGTTTGAGCTATCAATCTGGTATTTATATAAAGATACTGAGTTAGGCAGGAATATGTGTGTGTGTGTGTGTGTGTATGCAAGTATGGATTTTAAGGGAGAGGTACATTCTGGCAATTTTAATTGAAGAGTCCTCAGCAAGTGGGTGGCTGGTAAGTCAAGAGTCAGGATGAGGTCCATGATCCAGTATGAGTAGACTCCAAGATTGACAGCCTCCATGGCATAATGTCAAAAGAGTAGCAGAGAGGAACAAGGGAAGTACAGGGAAATTTGGGGCTTGTGATCCTTCTCTCAGGGGACACAAAGCACATGGTGGAGTCTAGAAGGATAAGTTGGGCCAAGGGAGGTGATGGGAGTTGTGGTTTGTGTCAGTTACTTTTCTGTTGCTGTGACAGAAACATCATGATCAGGACAGCTTGCAGAAGAAAAAAGCTTATTTTGACTTAGAGTTCAGAGTGATAAGAGTCCATCATAGTGGGGACATATGACAGTACAGGGCAGCCATGGCGGCAAGAAAGTGGGAGCTCACACCTTCCATGGCAAGCATGAAGAAGAGCGAGCATATTAGAAATGGTAGTAAGTTTTTAACTTAAATCCTGATCTCAGTGATTTACTTCCTCCAGCAAAGCTCTACTACCTAAACCTTCTAAACAGTGCCACCAACCAGGGACCAAATGTTTAAGTACCTAAGACTATGGAGGAACATTTCTTATTAAAGCCATCCAATGAATGGAGTGGGAAGAACTGTTACAGCTGTGTGTAGGTAGGAGGGGTCTGCATCCCTGAGAAGATGATGGAGAGTCTCGGGGTTCTCTCTGGTGTAGGGATGCTCTGCTCAGTCTGGGAGCTGTTGTCTTGAGAGCATGTTCAATACAGTTTGATGACCAGAGAGAAGGACTGGCAATTAAAGAGACTTCTAGCTATTAAAATGCAGGATTTGAGGATGGGAGAAAGATTACTTTATGGAGGGTGATTGTAAAGTCTTTGCTAAGGGAGATGGGCCTTGAGATTGACTTTGAAAAGGTTATATATATATATATATATATATATATATATATGTATGTATGTATGTATGTATATCAAGCTAAGAGTTTAATTCATTTTGTGTTGAACATTTTATATGCTCCAAGTTCACTTTGCCTACTGCCTGCCAGGTTTTCCACATGAAATTTAAAGTCCATTTTTCTTTCTGCTTTTTTATTATAAGAAATAAAATATGACTATCTAAAGAACACCTAATATGAAGTTGTCTTTCCCCAAAGAAACCTTTTTCCTTCTCTCTTTTCTCCTCATTTCAGGAGCAGACTCTAGCCCTCAGGAAAGAGGGGATTGGTGTGGTTCTGGACTCCGAGCTGCCTCACTTGATTGGCATTGATGATGACCTTCTGAGTACTGGGATCATCTTGTATCACTTGAAGGTAGAAACTGCTTAAGTGGAACATTCTAATTTTGTTTCCAGATTTCCCTTTAGACTCTAGCAAGGTTTATTATAATACTTTATGGTCATGAATACAACTATTAAATTAAAGAATATACAACAAATCCTTGAGCCTTTGGGGATTTTCTACAGTTCATTGGGATTCAGTGGTATTTGTAGTTCCTGTGTTTATGGAGTTCTGAAGTTAAATGATGAGTCATCCGTTTTGGCTTCTCTTCTGTGGAATCAGGGAAAAAAGTAGATAAGGGGGGAATAGGCAGAAAAAACTGAGGAAGGAGCAAGGATACAGAACTAGGATTTGTTTTGTGTACAGTTGCTGGTTCCTCCTGGTAATTATAAAATGGTTCCTTTTTCTTAGATGGTCAGGCTTGGTTCTGAGCAGTTCCTACTTTTGTAGAGAGCAGAGTTCCTTGTGAGTTCTGAAGGAATGCCTCTGTGACCTTGATTTTAATATATTCTCTGTCATCTTTGACTCAAAATGAGGTTGTTCTGTCTTGAGTTTTGTGGCCTCTCATATCGTGTGTCTTTGGACACAAAGCAACCCTTGTCCACTGAAAGAGGAACTCTGTAGAAAGGATCTGAAGCATCCTTTAAATTGACAGGCCAAGCAGACTGCAAGAGCTTGGCCTTTTGAGCAGTTGGCCTCTGCAGTGGTGCTGGTACTTAGCAGACCACATAGGGTGTCACTGCAGTGTTGGGTCCACTGAGCTCACTGAGGCCGTTGCATGCGCCAGACCCTGCTCAGTCTGTCGCCTGGCAGGTGGAATGTATCAAGATGGAATAAGAAGTGGAGAAGCAGGCTGTCGCTCTGCACTCACTAATGAATATTATTGAATTTTCTTCTCAGGAAGGACAGACTTACGTTGGCCGAGAAGATGCTTCAACAGAGCAAGATATTGGTGAGACTCTATCAATGATCTCTCGGTGGTTTTAAAAAACCATATTTAATAAACAACCTTCTTTTTCTTAATTGACGTTGAAGTAGTTGTAAGAGAAAATGTTGAAGCATATTGCTTCAACATACCTATAATTGTGACCACAGCTCAATTAAATAACAAGCACAGTTAATTCAGTGAACACATTAGCAGTGTGACTTCTTCCTGCCACCCCATGTACATTCTTTATCCTACTAGTATAGTTATTTAAATCACAGTACACCTGCCACTCTATACTTGTCACGTGATGGATGGAAATAAACAAGCAGACATGGATAAAGGCTCCCAGGCCTCTTAAAGGCAGGGTATAGACAGTTCTCTACACAGAGATGATGGCCAAGTATGAGACCAGACCCACATCAGAAGGCATGACTTTCTGGTGTCCTATATTCTTCTTAAGGCATACAGCCAGCCAGCTATTCCACCTGGGAAGATGACAGCCTGCACAGTGTTCTGAGCATCTCTTTGGCAGTCTGTGGTGGAGAATGTGGTGGTAGTCAGTATATATGTGTAGAGGGGCACAATGGTAATTGGGGGAAATTACATCCATTTCCAGACACATTTAGAGTTGCTGGTGAGGAACTTGCTTTTCTATCAAGTAGATGCTAATTAGCCACTTGTTACATGTTTCTCTATACACTCAGTATTTACTAGAAATGGGGAGAGCTGGAAAACCTCTCCAGAAGCCCCCAGACTCAAGAACTTTTGAGTCTGCTTTTACATCAGATCCCTTGTTTGAATCATGCATTTGGTGTTGGGAGCAGCCGTAAACGATGACAGTTGATAAGGACAGTGTTCTCTGAGCGGAGACATTCAGTGGTGCAGTTCTGCAGAGAAAGTGGAGCTACTCCTGAGACACTGAGCCGTGCTCGTATCTGCCATTGCCAGGATGTTCATAGATAATCAGATAACTGTCAGCAACTGGCTGCTCTCAGAGGTCTCAGAATCAGCACAGGCTGTGGCACTGGGCATCTCAGAGAAGCCTCTGGAAGTTCCTAAGACCTCCTGAGGTCCATGCCATGCCATGCCTCTACTCTGTACTTATGGGAGGCATTGCCTGAAAGTGCAGAGGTGCTCATGGCTCATGGACCCACAGAGGCTTTCATTCTTATGTCTACCTGTGGCTGGCGGGAGCTTGTCTGCATTGAACAGAGACTCTCAGTTAAACAAGCTACTCAACTGTGTCTTCTTGTTAGGAAGAGTAAGCTGCCATGCCAGAGCTCACTGTCACAGGGGGGCTAGCCAGACCTTTTGAGGTGACCATCGTGGATGCTTCTGTCTCTGCCCCTTGACATTGCAGACTCACTCAATGTAATTGTCCACAGTGCTTTTGTGGAAAGTAACAGGCGTTCAAAATGGAAAAGAGATAAATAGTTGGGAGTCATCATAGCAGACACCCGAGTGGGGACCAACTTTCTCCTTTTTTTTCTCTCCTAGTCCTTCATGGTCTTGACTTGGAGAGTGAGCACTGTGTCTTTGAGAATGTCGGGGGAACCGTGACTCTGATACCCTTGAGCGGGTCCCAATGCTCCGTGAATGGTGTTCAGATTGTGGATGCCACACAGCTAAATCAAGGTACCTGGTTTTGCTTTTCAGAGTTCTCTGTATCTATTGAAAAAGCAAGCTGGCCTTGGGGAGCATATGCATCTTGCTGATTAAGGGACACAGAGGTTAAAGACAATTTAAGACTATTTGCCTCCTTGTGTTTTTTCTTTGTCTTGCTGAGGGGGCTGCTTCATAATACCCACTTTCTTGTTGAATTAAACATGACATATTTATGAATATTTGCGGTTGTGAGAATTAGCTATTAGATGATTTTAAGTTAAAAAGTACCTCTTACAAGAAAATTTAATAACAATGATTTCCTTTAAGACTTTTACTTTCAGTGTTTATATCCTTCTTAATGAGTGGTTACAATTATATACACAGGATGGGTATCATGCCTTTTCTGTTGGAAACAACTTCAGTATTCTAAAAAAAAAAGAAAAGAAAAGAATAGATGCAGAACTTTCAAATCACAGAGCCACGTGAAAGTAACCAGTACATGTTAATTAGTCTGCTCTTTTTCTCTGTAGCTAAACTGATAAGATTATAAAGAGAAAAGGTAGTTCCAGTCAGCGTTAGTCCTTTGGCTTTGAGCCTGTGGTGAATCAAATCTCATGACCTGAAAACAGAGAAAAGGGAGGCACACCATACCTCTCTGAAGACCTTCCAGGAGACTCCTCATCCTAAAGGTTCCAACTGTTCCAAACTGAGGGGATCACATGTCCTCTAGGGGAAGGATGGAGTTCCACTTATGACGGATTCCAATCTTTAAGTACCTTTGTGTGTATTTCCTCCACCAGTGAGATTCTCCATACACCTACAGTGCAGCCATACAACTAGGAAACTAATGGTGATCCTCAGATTTGGTTCATTTAGGTTTGGCCATCTGCTTCTCATGAATCCAGCACTGTGCATGGTCATGTTGGCCACATATCTAGTTTCTTCATTCTAGAGCAGGTTCTTGGTCTTTTTTGAACTTTATGACATTGAACAGAGTGTGTCAGAGACATTGTAGGCACTCCCTCTATAGGATTTCTTTGGTGCTGTTCATAGTTAGACTTTTGTTTGTTTGCAGGAAGTGGTGGGTCAGACTTGTACAGACTAGGCAAGGGCTGTGACACTGAGTGACTTACACCTCCAATATGATGCATTTCTGACTATGCTGCATTTTCCTGCTCTCCCATCATCCACTGCTGACGGCACTCCCTTTTGGTTCTTTGGTAAACATGCAGCTAGCTGAGCTTTTTCCCTGTGTACTTCCTTCCTTTGACTTTGGCTTTAGATAGCGCTTTGGGGAGGAACTTATTCTTTCCCTTGCCACATGCTGATTTACTCTTTTAGAAACTGTCTTTAAAATTTTGCTGAATTATTATTAGTCTATTGGTTGCTAAAGAGATTTTCTTATCATTTCTTCTGCATTTGTCAAGTGAATTTTTAGTAGCAGGGTTGCATAGTTAGTCACTGTATTTAGTATTTCCTCTGCTTTGCCTTTATTTATTTTGAATGTTCAAATTGTCTCAGATTTGGCCAGTGTGGGTTTCTTCAAGGTGACGTCTGTGTCTTTTGGCTTGACCTCATTGATTTGTGAGCTCTCGCATACCTTCTGAGGCAAGATATTCTAGACTCACCTTGTACATTCCTAGAACTATCCAATTCTTTAAAGGGTGCTCTCCAGTGTGGGCTCTGCATAGACGTAGGCCTTCCTTAACATTTAACCTTGAGTGGTTCTTCTCTCCTGTACTGCCCAGGAAGGAAGCAGGATCACGAGTTTGCTGAGTTTGCAGAAATTCTTCAGATAGTTGTAACTATGTGTCTAATTCTCCTCTAGATTAAAGCTTGTTGATAAATGTCTGCATGAAGTAATTTTATTTTACTTTATACTTTATTTCATTTTGTTCTTCTTCTCAACTAGGTATCTATGTCTACTTCGGGTAGTGATTCAGGTTAGGAAGCAAACTTCTGATCTTTTAGTCTATCTCAGATGTGACTTTGGCTAAGAGAGTCATAGAACTAATTGACGTTGACGGCTAATGGCAACACTTGTCTTTCCCTGTGGGATGCTCTTAATTCTTTTATTATCGTGGTTCCATGGTGATGTTCAGATCCAGCGGGCTTAAGTTCCTCCAGCATTATGCTGAGCTGCTGAACTGCTTCCACCATGTTTGAAGGTGAAAGAGCATTGTACAGAGTATAAATGCCACTAGCAAGCATCAGAGCTGGGGAATGCTAGACAGCATCAAATCAAGGCATTGCGTGAGAGTAACAAGATGACAACTTTTTTTTTCTTTTTTTAACCTAGACTTTCTTTCATTAACATGTATCCTGTCCATGGTAAATTAAGGAATAAAATTACATACTTTGGCTTGCTTAGTGTTTGTTGATTTTTAAAATGAAAACTGAAACATGTTTTTAAAATGCAGAGTGATATGATAAACTGGAGGTTTGTGACTATATGTAGTGAAAATAAAAGGAGTAAATGGGACTGACACATCCTTTCTCCAGATCATCTTCCTTGCCAGAGAGGAAGGAGGCAGCTTTAGCATTTGTAGATTTGTAGAAGGATCATAGATTTCAATAAGCATTTAGTTTTTCAAAACCTATAGTAAAATATAAAAAAATGGACTTCATTAAAAACACAATAAATGGAGTAGGTTTAAGTAAAACAGTATTTTTATACTTAAAACCTTTCTTGCCTTTTGCCCATGAAGCAGCTTTTTTTTGTTTGTTTGTTTGTTTGTTTTTTTGTTGTTTTTGTTTTTTTGTTTTTCGAGACAGGGTTTCTCTGTGGCTTTGGAGCCTATCCTGGAAATAGCTCTTGTAGACCAGGCTGGTCTCGAACTCACAGAGATCCGTCTGCCTCTGCCTCTGCCTCCCAAGTGCTGGGATTAAAGGCGTGTTCCACCATCACCCGGCGAAGCAGCTTTTTAAAGTCAGCTCTATAGAGCACTTCTGCACAGTCCTGCTTAGGTGATTTTTGCAAAGTCAGATGTTTTGAATTAACTTTTGGCCACCACGTCTCTTGGAGATGGATCTTGGGGTAGCTGGACAGCTGCTGTATTAGTACAGAACACTGAAAAAAAATTATAGCAGACCATTCATTATCTCTCATTATTATTCACACTTTTACCCTCTGAAACCTTGACTTGTATATGTTGTCAAATCTTTTTGGCTTTCCAAGCCAGGCACAGGTTCTATTTATAGCCCTGAGGATCGTAAAGTCCAGGCCACTTTGGTTTCCCACACCTGTTGTCCTAACTAACTTCAGTCTCTGGCTTACTGTAGTGGTTACTGGTCTGTCATCCTTTCTGGCCCATTATTTCTTGGTCCTCAGAATTGGCCTGTTAGGTAAGCTACTGATTGGGTTCATGAAAGACACACAGAAGGAACAGTGTGTAATAGTTCCCTGCTTTCCAACCAGCAGGAATATAGGATAGGAACCCGAAGAATCAGCCCACATCATATTGCTGTCTAACCACATCACCCTGATGTCGCTCGTGGCACCCTCCCCTTGAATCACCAGCTTCCACCTTGTTGCTGATGTTCGATAGTCAGCTGTTTCTTCATTGGTAAATTACTTTCATTTGGAAATGTACTAGGCTGTGCTGTTTAAAAAAAAGCACAAGTAGTAATTACATCTTCCTTATCTAAATAAACCACTTAACACACTGCGAATGCCAAAAAATAGATTTGTCTAAATTTAGAAGGTTGTCACCATTAGAGACGATTTTTTTATGTTGTTCTTCATTTTTAACTTGTGTCAGTGAACTGCCTTCTTTCAAATAGCATAGCCCCCCCCACACACACACAATAAAGAAAAGGAAAGGTTTTCATCCATTGGCATTGTCAATAAAATGAAGAGTATTTGCTGGAATTGTAAGCATGAGTGGGATGGAATATCCCTTGTGTATTGTCTAATATCTGACATTAGACACCTTTCCCTTTATCTTCAGGTCTAAATATACCCATCTCTTAGTGTGTGCCCCAAGCTCAGGTCCCCTACCTCTTGTGATTCCATTATAGCTCCATAAAATGAATTCATAGAAAGAAGAAGGAGAATTCTTGACGACAATGTCTTACTTATATCCAGAGACCACAGCTCTTCTTAGGAGTCTAAGCTCTTAAGTTCTCCCAAACCCAACCACCATATATTTAATAAGAAATGGCACAATAATCAAGTGTGTAGTACTCAACAAATACTTCAGCCTTGTCTTGGAATTTCCAGGAACTAGGCTTTTTTATTTGAATTAGTTTTTGATGTAATATATATTTTTAAAGCTGGTCACTGTTAAATGTAAAAAATTTTTACATTCATATCAGTGGATACCTTTGGTCTTCTTGCTGGTTTGTCAGATTCATTGAACATTCACCTCTCATTTTAGAAGTGCTACAGAAACTGCATCTTGGAAATTCACACTTAGGTGCATTTGAATGTGATATGCTTGAGTGCCAAAATATATTTGCTTTTACTCAAGTACCCTGAAAGAGGAAACAGGTGATTGTCTGCAGAGTGTAGCTGAGGAGCCTTTGATAAAATTTTCATCTGCTGGAAGGCTGCTGTGAGTTGCTCAGTGACAAATTAAAAAGGAATTTTAGTGGAACTGGAAAAGAAAATAGATTTTTGAGGGTTGAACCACGGTATCTAGCTAAGGCCAAGAATGTGTATGCTTCAGAAAGCTGGGAGAGAAGAGTGTGTTCCCTGTGGGCTCCTCTATACTGACCTGAGCACCCATCAGATGCCTCCCTCAAGTTAGAGACCTGAAAATTGAGATTGTTCTTTTTGAATTTTAAAACCTGAACTATTTTTAAAAAGAGAATGGTTCTCCAAGTATGTCCCAGGTCAGTGACGTCAGCACTACCTTGGAGCTTATTAGATAACACAGATTACCAAGCCCTATGCTGCAAAAGATCTAGATCTAAAAACCCCAGTGGGTTTTTATGTCTAGAAGTAATTCTGATGCATGCTTCTGTGTGAGAGCAGCTGACTACAGCTAGTCATACTGAAGTCAGATTCTTGACACCCTTGACATGAGCAGAAAAATAACTATTTGCCTATCTCTATTCCTTTCTTTTCTTTTTCATCCTTCATACCTGTTTTAGTCTCTCTGATCCCTTCAACAGCTCACGCTTCACATGGCCTAAGATGGCTTTACAGTGGGTGTTGCCATGGGCGTCTTTAAGTTTATCAGTTTGGAATTTACTGAGCCTCTGAATCTATGGGTGTCTGTCTGTCTTTAGAGTTGGGAAGTTTGCCGCCATGATTTGTTTAAAAACATTTTCCTCTACTGTATACATTTCTCTTTCATTCTGGGTCTCTAATCATTAGATGTTTTAGTTGTTGTCTCCTGTTCTTTTGATGCTCCGATTTGCTGTCTAGTTGAGTTTTCCTCCATGGCCACTTCCTGCTATAGGGCTCATCCCCCAAAGCTTTTGTTTATCTGATTGTTGTGATTCTGGGTCACAACATTTGGTTCTTTTTATGTTTTATCTCTTATTGCATTTTTAATTTTCTTTTTGTTTTAAAGTTGAAATAATTGTTTAAATATGTTTATTATTGCTAGCTCAAAGGGCTCAGCCATGGCTTGCATTGTTTTACCAATTTATTGACATCTACTTGATACCTCCTTTGTTAAGGAAGTAATGATAATGGTTTGAATCTGGAAAGTTTTGAACATTTTGTTAAAGGAGAGTCAGTTTCATTGAAATTCTTTGATGGGATACAGTGATATCCTCCTTCAGTGAGCATGTTCCCTCACTGGATTCAGGCCTAAGTTAGGAGCAGCCTCACCTATACAGATTGTGGCTGCAGCACTAATGCTGGTTCACTGTCAAAGCCTTTGTGTTGTTCACATAGCAGTGGGTCTGACTATGTGGATAGTCTGAGCAGTTTTCTGCCCCTTAGCCCATCTTTCAGGCTGAATATGCTACTGAGGCTTAGGGCTATGTGTGCACTTGTGGTAGTGAACGTTGGAGTTCCTACCGTGAACCCAGTAGTTTTCCCTTGGATCTTCCTATTTCTCTCCTCCAACTGGAAATTGGAGTTTTCCTGCTTCCCCTCTTTCTTCTACCCTGTTTACCTATACCCATGTCCAGGGCAAAGGACTTGAAGGACAAAAAGGAGGGAGCATACAGCCACAGGAGCCTGCTGTACCATCCTGGGTAACTTGGAGACCTCCCGCTGCCTCTACTTGGTACCAGGGACCTTCTTGTTCAGATGAAAGCCGAGGACTTCTCCTCATCGGTGTTTCATAGCAATGAGCATTTTTGAGCTTCCTCCTAGTCTGAACCAAGATGCAGAAAGTCGTTCTTTGCCCTTTGGTTGCCCTTAGTCATCGTAGCCTCCTCATTCTCCCTAGCAGTCTTTAAGAGAGTACCAGTGCTCTGTAAGAGCCCTGTTAAACGGTAAAGCACTGTGATGCTAATGACTGGCTTGGGTTGTAAACAACTATTTTTAATGTTTATTTTGTATTGAAATCAACTAAGATGGCAGTGTGGTTGACTCCTAATTGACAGATCTTAGAACTTTCCCTGGTGAGGTATTTTGAATTAAGTCTGCAAGCTAAGCAGAATTTTTTAAACAAGCAACTTGCTATGCTGCCTTTATGATGGCCCATCCATCTGTTTTAGACATGTTAGTCCTTCTGAAGCTCCTTCAGCAGCTACAGAGGATCCCCTCATCCATGGCAAGGCTTACGGCTACATTCTGCAGGAGTTGTGGAAAGTAGCACCATAGCCAGACAAGCCTTGGTGAACCCAAGATAACCCAGCAGCCATTCTCTCAACATGTATGATTTTGTATTGCTCATGAATTATTTCATGTCAAATCCACATTTTCCTTGGAAAGGATGGACTTGTCCCCTGTAGGAAGTAATCTGTTTCCCCCATGAAGTTTTAAGAAGAAAAACATTAGCCTGACTCACTCAGGCACTCATCTAAGATTTTACGGGGAGGGGTGGACTGGTGCATCCTGAAGATTTAAAAGCTCTGCACTCAGTTCATACACAGATCATCAAATAACCCTTGATGGTTATTTGACTGGGTACATCAATAGCAAAGATTGAAAATCAATTTCCTTTCTTCTCTAGAGGCCCAGAATCTAAGCTTACAAATTTTCATTTTACTGATAATAAATGAGGGGTAAAGTGATTTATCTAATGCAGGAAGTTATAACTCATTGTCTGAAATGTGAGCACTGATAAGGGAGGTGTCAAGGCCCTTGTGGGTCTTTGATAAGGTGTCATATACATTTGTCACCACCACAAAAAGCAGTGATCAGATGACATGCTTTGATAGTGACATCTGCTCCAGTATCACATTGATGCCCAGTAACTGTCACTCATGCCCAAGCCTGTCAGTGGCATCTTCATGTCTTTTCTGAATCCGTTTAGTATCTGCACAAAGTCATTTATTCCCTATAACTCTTAATCTTTCACATCTAGCTTCCCAAAGCCATTTTGAAACAGAATTACTATAACTCCTATGCCTTAAATAATAGTCATTATTAAAAGAGTGGAAAGCCCTAGAACATACAACTTAATCTGTTCTTATGTAATGGTTCATGCTATTGAAGATTAGATTCTATCATGGCTCCAAAATGATACTAACATTGCAATTCATTTCAATATAAGGTTTTTAAGCTATTTCAAAACACAGAGACGGTTCTTATAAGCAGTTTCTCCTGGAATCGGGCAACAAAATGAGAATATCCTTGTCCTTCTTTACCCAAGATTCTTATTCAGCCACCTTTCAAGGCAACGTGTGATATTCTCTGAGTCTGGATCCTCCACCCGTCATAACTCAAATGAAACCTCTCTCCCACCAAGTGTCCTTTAGGAATGCAGCCTTTGTGTGTGCTGGGTACACGAAGGGTGATGAAATAATTAAAATGTAAAATAAGGAGCCCTGAAGCAGAATCCTGTTTCTGTTGTCTCAAGCCTTTAAGCTCCTGTTACCTTGGACCAGGCACTTTGGGGAACGAACACTATGTTTGTATCAGTTATAACTCAGAACAGCATCCTTCATACAGTCACCTCTAAAATATTCACATGACAACATTTAATAGAAAAGTAAGTTAATTTATTCATGCAGTAGCAGAATTAGAAAATCTCATTAAAATCTAAGGAGGGGGTAATTACTTGTAGTCTTAAGTATTGTCCCTATCTTCCCCTAGAATTCACTAGAAATACATATATTCTTGATTTTTCAGCTTACTTGACATACTAAAATAAGAAAATCTCCTATGAAATCATTTGTCTCTCAATCAGAGATTTAAATAAAGAAATCTTTTTATATTTTTTAAACAAAAGGCTTTGTCTCTCATTTTACAATGCCATTTCCGCCTCTGTTCCCTTTTAAGACCATCTGGAATTTGTCTGTCTTGGATATTTAACAAGCTCTGAAGTAATCTCAGTGAAGCCATCATATATTTCAGTGAGGTTTAGACATGCTCTCAAAATTACAAATTAAGTGTATCACAGAAAGTCCATCTGCTGCGATTAATCACATTAACCTCAAGCAAGGAGTCATTGACAGTTAAAAAGAACTTAAGGTCGAGAAGGAACCTTAGGAATTTTCCAGTTGCTGAGCAGATGAGAACACTGAATTCCAAAGAGATTCAGTCATAGTTCCTACGTGGTCTCACCCATAGACCCTGTGTCAGGGCGTGTGGGGAGCGTCAGGGTGGGGTGTGGGTGTGTAGACTAGAGGTTAATGTCAGACGTCTTCCTCAGTAGCTTCTGAACCTTCCGTTTTGAGCAAGCATCTCTCAGTGAACCTAGATATTAGTGATTTGTCCCCAGTCCACCTTCCTCCACACTCTCACCCTGTGCTGGGTTACAGGTATACCAGCCGACTTAGATTTTTACCTGGATGCTGGTGATCTAAGCTCAGGCCCCCATGCTTGCACAGTGATCATTTTACTCATTGACCCCTATTCCCATACCTCACTTGGATATTACATCACTAACCAGTCTCATTTGTCTGTCCATCCACCCACCAGGTCACCCTATTCCTTTAGCCGGCTTATCGCTAAGTATATTCATGAATTTCCTTTTTTAAAAATTACAGCGAACTGTTCCACTAAACCCATTTTGCCCTCTGTTTATTAACATGTCATAGGTGTGATCTGAGTCCAAAGGGCACCAGCTGAGGTTCCTGTGTCCGGGAACAAAAAACTAAACCAAGGGATATTTGGACAATGATAAAAGTAGACTTTATGAAAGAGAAAGATACCTTTAATGGGTAGGGGAGGGTGCATCTAGAGAACCAAAACAGATCTGAGACTCAAAAACCCCACCACCTATCAAGACCCTTCTTATTTGCTTTCTTGGGGAGATCTAGCCATGCCCTACTCCTAGCTCAGTTTTGGTACATATAGCCCTGGTGGGGCATGGGAGGTCCCAGTCCTTCTGCCCCTGGGTTTCGTGTTAATCTTGCTGTCTCTTCTGCAGCCTGGCTTTCCGGCCACAGGGGTCAGTAAGCACTGTCATACAAATTATATCTGTGTACTTTACAGCTCCATTTTCTCCCCAGCTCCTCCTTTCTTGCTGTGACCCTCACCTACACGGCTCTCCTTGAGGCAGCACCCACTGGTAATCTCTGGTTTCCATTTAGCATCCACTGGTGTCTCCCCCTTAGTTCTGTTTCCTTCCTTTCCAAGGTCACCTCCTCTACATGGCTGTTAAAAGCTAGCTTTCTTCCAGGTCTCATCCCTTCCCTTCCCTTTCCTTCCCATCCCTTCCCTTCCCTTCCTCCTCTTTTTTACTTGAGTGACATTTTCACATCAGTGACTTCATTTAGTAAAGAAAACTCTAGATAGATAGATAGACAGGCAGACAGACAGACAGACAGACACATGAAAATGATCCCCACAGACACATAGTCAGTGGCACTATTAGAAGGTATGGCCTTGTTGAAGGAGGTGTGTCACTGGCTTTGAGGTTTCAGATGCTCAAGCCGGGTGCAGTGGAACTCTCTCTTCCTTCTGCCTGCAGATCCAGATAAAGAACCCCTGGCTCCAGCACCATGTCTACCTGCATGCCAACATGCTTCCCACAATGAATGAACTAAACCTCGGAACTGAAAGCCAGCTCTAATGAATTTTTTTTCTTTATGAGAGTTGCCACAATCATGTTGTCTCTTCACAGCAAGAGAAACCCTAACTAGGACAGGAATTGGTACCATGGACTGGGGTATTGCTGTGATAGGCTGCATAAGACAGATGGATTTCCTGCTCTCTCCTGTGTCCTTTCCCTCTCCTCTCAAGCCTTGTACAGTGATAGCCCTTATTTCCTCTGCCACATCCACATGTCTGTGTGCCAGTCTGTAGCCATCTTCTCTCTTTTTCTTCTGAATGACAAAAGAAATAAAAAAGGAAGGTCATGATTATTCCTAGGTATGGTGGAGGAGAAGGTTTATTGTAGATATGAGGGAGACCATAGCTAGAGGCCAAGGCATCTGGGGGAGTCCAGAGTGAACTTGATCCTGAGCTGGGCCATGTGAAAAGAGGTGGAAGGGGAGAAGGGAGACCAAGGAGACCAGGAAACTGAGAGGCCCAAGGGTAAAGGGTACAAAAGGGCCTTTATAGCTAAAATGACTGAATTATCTAGGGAAGGGTTGCTGAGAGAAAGACAGCCCAGCCTCTGGGCTGGGGAATTCAGGGTAGGGGGCAGGGTATGCCAGCCATACCTAGTAACAGGTAGGGAATGAGCAATGCTAAGAGAATCTTTTGGCCAGGTCTGCTTTGATAGGTTAAGTAGACACCCTGGTTAGCCCTTTGTCCTGGGTTTCAGACCTAACATCTGATGTAGAACCTTTTACTTGCTTCTCCAAGCTCATTTTCAGTACTTTCTATTAACTGATTAAAATTTTGAAACTGAGGATCAGACCCAGGGCCAAGTGCCTGCTAGCCAAGTCTTTCACCAATGAACTCTGGCCCCAGACCCTCAGAGCCTGTCCTAAGCAGTCCTCTCCTCAAGGGCTCTTTCCTTCCCCTCCTTGTTCCTTCCTGCAGCCTGGTGCTTTTCCTTTGTTAGAAACTTCTCACTCATTTACCCCATCCTGTTAACTGTTTATGCTCTGTAAGGGCAGGGCATATGTGAGCCCTCTCCATCTCTGTATCCCCAATGTTTATCATGACGACTAGCATGTCAGTGCTCACCAAGTATTTGTGGCTATACAAATTAAAAGCAGTATCACATAAGCCTGATGCTTATTTTTTGATTCAGTATTTCTTGGGCGAAAATGAACAGTAAAAGGAAGAAGAGAGACAACTGTTAATGGAGACATTGTAAATGCCAGGCACTTACTTGACACATATCAAAATGGAAATGAATTGTCGTGGATAGTTTTGCTTTCTTTCATAACTTCTTAAAGGGCTTTTAACTGTATATTTTCTGAAAGTAACATAGATGGCTGGAGTATTTTCAGTGACTTAATGTGAGTTGAAATAATGTTTCTGAGTTACTATTCTATTTTTCCATTAACATATTTTAGCAATTTTCAACTTGCTTAGCTCGGCATTTGATTAATAGAAGGAAAAAAGAGTTGGGTTAGGTGTAATTAACACCTGGAATTTGATCACTTTATTAATCTCTAATATAGCTGGTGAGTATTAAAAGTGCCTACATCCTAGACATGACTGCTTAGATTATGACTTTCTACAAGAGACACAGCTCTGAGTCTTAACAGTGGAAAAGTGGAAAACACCTTTCTTAATTATAGTGAAGTTGCCTTTCCGGAGTGACAGAGACTCAAGCTTGAATTTCTATGAGGACGATAAACCAATTGTTAGCGAGACAAAGATCTACTGCTTTTGTGAATCTTCCAAAACTCTTCTCTTTATGTGGGCTCCATTTCCTGTGAAACAATGACTTCCATTGAACCCAGTCCTTCAGTTTCTCCCTATGCCTTGTGTCTAAACCAGTCAGTGGTTAACTGTATGGATTTGAAACTCCTCTGATTCATCTAAGACAATATACTGACTAGGTAGTAGCAGAGGCTGGGTGAGGAGATGGTTTCTAAAGCTCCAGAGTATATGACTGTGGTTGTGTTCTGGCTCCAGGAAAAGACCACACCCAAGCAAGAGGTAGCTGTTTGTGCTCAGCTAGAGGGTACATCAGCCATCAGCAGCTCCAGGACTTGCACCAAGGGGCATTAAGGATCTGGTGATGCTATCCTCTCAACAAACTGTATCTTCTGAGGTTTCAAGGGATGGTAGAAAGACACTGTCTTAGTTAAGGTTTCTATTGCTGTGAAGAGACACCATGACCATGGCAACTCATATTAAAAAATAATTTAATTGTGGTGGTTTGCTTACAGTGCAGAGGTTTAATCCATTGCTGTTATGGCAGGAAACAAGGCAGCATACAGGCAGATATGATGCTGGAGAAGGAGCTGCTACATGTTGATAATCAGGCAACAGGAAGTGGTCTGAGACATTGGGTATAGCTTGAGCATGTGTGAGACCTCAAAGCCCGTCTCCACAGTGACACACTTCTCTAACAAGGCTACACACCTACTCCAGCTGAGCCACACCTCCCAATAGCACCGCTCCTTTTGCAGGCCATTTTCTTTCAAACCTCCACAGATACCCCTGAGTTTTGTGTGAAATCTTTTAAGTTTTTAACTATTAACAATTAGTATTTTTGTTTTTGAGATTTTCTCTGGGAAATACCAAATTTATGGGTTGGCTTTTATCACTGTCCACCCGATTGTGAATGCTGGTCAATCTTTTTGTCAGCTCTCCAGGTCTACACAGCATGTGCCTGTTTTTGCTGTTGTTTAAAACAAGTCTTTTGTATGGATTGGACTTGAATTTTTATGTTCTGAACATAGCTAGGTAGTCTCCCCTCTGCGACCCAAGCTTTCCCTGTGGTACCCATGCTCTACTTCTTGCTGTCTTCTGACTATCCAGTGAGACCAGTGTTGGTCTTTAGCTACTCTAGTCTCCACTTGGTACTTTGATGCTAGACTGTCATAGCCATTTCTCTTGATGACTGACTCAAGAACATAAGTATCGCCTTTCACAGAACTAAAACTATCATAAAGTGGCAAAAATGCTCCGGCATGGAAGAGACCACAGGATAGTGAGTGTGTGTATGGCTTAACTTCTCTTAAATGCCTGTAAGGCCTGGGAGCTCACTGCCTTCCGTGGCCGATGCACTGGATCTGGACAAGTCTGACTTCATAAACTATTTGTTTATTCTTGCTGACCCCTCCTCCTTGGTCATTCGAAGTCATTGGCCTTGACTTCTCTTGTTCACTGGTCACTTGGTACTGAATGAGGATTCTGGTCCAGCATATCTAATGCAGACATCTAAATTTTAACAGGGTTTGTGAGAGGAAGCAGCATAATTCCTTGAGAATAGACATGTATATATTTATGTATGCAGTTTCTTCCACATCAGGTACTGGCAGGTGTTAGCAATAGGAGCTTGTTCTCTGCCAGTTCCACTGTGTTTCTTTTGAAACTGCTTATCTTTGAGTGTCTCCTTTTGTAAGCATTAATAAACATTTCCTACATTTGAAATCACATGTTTTGCTTGATGATACATCTCTTTAGATACCTGGAGGGTTTTTTCCTCCAAATAATCATAAGTCTAATTATCTGCATATTAAGTTTAAAATCTCATAATAGGTTGTAATTCTTAGATTCATCACTTCTGCCTAAGTTATTTTGAATATATTTTACACCCAGCTATAAAAACAAAAGTACATGCAGGTTTAAAATTCACTTCTATAGGTGGGCCTTTGAGACTGAAGCATCCCCTTATTATTTTCTAATGCACTGGAAGGATAAGTCTGTACTCTGCTGTTGCCAGGTGACCTCACTGCCTACCACTGACGTCATATTGTAGTTTGTCCATTGCTGTTGTTCTTCTGTATTCCAGGTGCTGTGATACTCTTGGGAAGAACCAACATGTTCCGCTTTAACCATCCAAAGGAAGCTGCCAAGCTCAGGGAGAAGAGGAAGGTGAGGGCATGGGGCTGACCCCAAGTGGGGTAGGAGCGTGTCCTAGGTCCTACCACTTTACTTTCTGGGACTAAAACCTCTGGAAAGGAAGCTCTGTAACCAGGTCTGTTCTAGGCAGTTGTTTCCTGACAGATGATGGAGTAGGAGAGCCAGCAACTAGAGTCTGGAGCTCACAAGAGAAAGCTGTTCCTTTTAGACTCTTCTTGCTAGTCTATGCATACCTGGAAGAGCCATGCTTTGTGTGCTATTGAGGAGTGACTTGCATTTACCAGAATCTGCCTAAGAAACATAGCACTGAATCACTCTTATTGCAAGTCCACCATAGTAAATGGTGTTTTTCACTTGGGCAGGTGATGGATTGGGGTGAGTTTAGGACCATTGAGAGAGATGGGCTTGGTCGGATGGGACCATTCATGGGTCTTATAATGTGCAGTGCTCGAGGGAAGCTGTAGCCCACAGAAAGGGAGGACCATTGAATGGGAAAGAAAGAAGTTTACACCATGGCCTCTCCATAGACTGCTGAAGAAAGTAAAAACTACAGCTTGCATTTTCATGAGCTGTGAACTGTGCTCAACTTATGCAGAAACCGCCATGTTATCCATACAGTAGCTGCTACCACCCCAATTTACCAGTAACTGAATGGGGAATTAGACTAAGACAGACTGTCCATAACAGGCTGTGAGGGCAGGAGGCAGGCAACCAGGACCTCAGTCCTGACCTGCAAGCCCAAGGCCTTTATTCTAACCAACAAGTGATATAACATCTCATGCCTCTCCTTCCGATATAAGGGCTGCCCAAGGCTGCCAGGTCCTTTGGTGGAAAATGAGAGCAAAGTTATACCCCTCAGCCTAATCTACAGCTGATTGATGATCCAGCCAGTAAATATTCTTGTCCATTCCAACCCAGGGCCACTCTAGACAGTACCTTTTAGACATGGTTCCAGAGAGATATGGGGGAAGCCTGTCTGCCAATAGCTTTCCTGGGAAATAGATAGACCAATTCTTACCTTTTAGGCATCCCCTCACCTGTCCTTTTATCTCTGTTACTCAGTAAATGTGATGTTGAGAGCAGCAGAGATACAATTTCTAGCCTCTACCCAAACCTCAATGCAGTGTAGCTAGGAGACTTTCTGAGCTACGGAATGCCTAGTGAATAAAGGGACACATTTGGGGGTCAGGTTAAAACCTGGCACAAGGGAATCTCCCAGGAATCAACAAGGACAACCCAGCTAAGACTCCTAGCAATAGTTTCTGGTGTATAAGGGCCCAGCTAGCGGATATGGAGCCTGAACTGGCCATCTCCTGTGACCAGATTGGTGCCTCGCCCAATTGTCATCAGAGAGTCTTCATCTAGCAACTGATGGAAACAAATGAAGACCCACAATCAAACATTAGGTAGAGTTCAGGAAATCTTGCAGAATTGGGGGAGAAAGAATTGCATGAGTCAGAGGGGGTCAAGGATACCACAAAACAAAAACCAACAAACAAACAAACCCCCACAGAATCAACTAACCCAGGCTCATAGGGGATCACAGAGATTGAACTAATAACCAGGGAGCCTGCATGGGACTGACCTAGGCACTCTGCATATATGTGACAGTTGTGTAGTTTGGGCTTCTTGTGCGACTCCTAACCGTGGGAACAGGGGCTGTCTCTGACTCTTTTACTGACTTTTGGGACCCAGCCTTAATACTCGGGGAGGTGCTTATCTTACTGCATCTTGATATGTCATGTTTTGTAGATAGTCATGGAAGACGTGCCCTTTCCTGAACAGAAATAAAGGAAGAGTGAATTGGGGGGCGGGTGGGTGAGAGTAAGGCACTGGGAGGAGAGGAGGGAGGGGAAACAGAGGCCAGGCTGTAAAATAAATAAATAAATAAATAAATAAATAAATAAATAAATAAATAAATAAATAAAATTTCTTTTTAAAAGGTGGTTTCTGGTGTATAAGGGCCCAGCTAGCCCTCATCTGCAAGATATTATTAGCATTCACATGAGTGTATGCATCTCATTGCCCATCACTAACGGAAGGCAATGGATGCTGACTGAGCACTTGCCACCTCATATCCACTAAGGTAACCACTCTGTCCTGTGTCTGCTCTTAGAGTGGCCTTCTGTCCTCCTTCAGCTTGTCTATGACTGACCTCTCCAAGTCCTGTGAGAACCTGTCTGCGGTCATGTTGTATAACCCTGGGTGAGTGAACAACAATGTCTCTTCCCCGTGATTTGTCCTGTGATGGTATTATGGTGCCAACTACATTATAGTCACTTGATGGTAATAAAGCTTGGGCAAGGGCACCTCCTCAGCACATCACCCACAGCCATTTTCCAAGTTTCTTTCCAGCCAGTGCTGTATATACATAATTGTACTTAGTTCTAATCACAGTGCAAATGGGATTATGTTCTCTGAGTTTTTGCTTAACAACATAATAAGCATTAGCAAAGATGGTTACAAGCTTCATTATCATTTTCATAACTGTCTAATATTTTAAGTTGGCACTTTGATTGCCCAGTGCATGATCCCTTTGGCTTAAATGCTTTTATCTTGTTTTTATAAATTATCTGTAATAACAGGGGCAGCCTTAATCCTCGGGCATTCCATAGCCCAGAGAATTATCTTCACTACTTTCAGACATCAGGGGATGGCTGAAGACACAAAAGAGAGTGTTTTAAATAGTTTAGCAGCTGGGTGACCTTGAGTTCTTAGCTTAAGTGCTCAAGTCCTTGGTGACTTCATCAGTAAGATAACAGTGATAATGAAAACATCTGGAAACACGGAGCCAGATGAGAAGGCTTTTGAGTACTCCTCAGTTTTAAGGTCCCACTATTTTCATGCTTCCTACCAAGAGAATGTCACGTAAACTAATGAGCTGAGTGAGTGAAATGAACTCATAGGACGCCTTCTGGAGCTTTCCTTTTTCCGCATGTACTTTGGGGCAGGCACGGTGCTGGGTCACCTCTGTCCTCTCAGTCCTCAGAGTCACGGTGGCCTCGGTTTACATGTGCATGTGTTTATGAATTAGAGCTGTGGTGGTGTTCAGGTCTGTCTGACTCCCGAACCTTGCTCTCACTTCCTCAGTTCTAATCCTATTCCAGTTGGGGACCTACTTTCATAGCCAAGGCCTGGGACTGCTTCTTGATCCAGTTAGTATTCTCCGTGGTGGAAAGTAGATGTCTATGAGAAATTGTTGTTTCATTGTCCTGGGAAGCACCTTCAATCTCATCTCTACCTTGTTACTGTTGGAGACGAGCAGGCTAAAACCCAGATCCTATGTTACTTAAGCCAAAGGGGAAAAAAAGCCAGTTTGTGAGATACGGGGTCTGCAGATTTCTGGCACCCGAAAGTTTGTTTTATAGTGTCCAGTTTCACCTTCAAACTTCATGTTGTATGATTACTGAGGAAAGTTTTGCTCATTAAATAATTCTATCTTGAAATAAGCCAAATATTAGAGAAACCCTAAAACACAAGAACCCTCTCAGAGCCACTGAATAGGCAGTCTTTCTGAAGCCATGAGTGCTTTAGGCTCTTAGAAATTGGCAGTGCTTTTCTCAGCTGCCTTGTATGGGGACTAGAAAAAATATCATTCATAGGATTCTATCACTTAATAATATGCTGGTCCTCGGCATTGATATCAGTAGTGTAATCCTATCTGTTAAGTACTGTTTGTCTAGTCAAATGGTTTTGCTGGGATTTGTCTCCCAGTCAAAGACCCAGTTACCCCTGGAATCCAGCACCACCTTCCCCATCCACTGTGCAGTGGAACCCTTTAGTTTGCTTCCATTTGGAAACTTAGTTTGCTATCTTTGAAAACAAAATAACAAAACAAAACAAAATTAAAACTCTAATCTCTGCTCAGGTCACTAGCACTCTCTCTCTCTCTCGTATCTATATGTATGGTATTGAATTCTCTTTTCTCCACAAAATATAGAATATGTAGTCCTCCTGAAAGTGATATTATATTTTAATTGATTTGAAATTTAGTTTTTTCCCAATATTGATAAAATGTCATTAAAGTGTACCAGTTTACATCCTCAGAACTCTTCTGACTCACTGTGTCTACAAGTAAAATGTCACTTCAGTGATCCCTCATGGTCTGTCAGCATCCCCACCACCTGTCCATCTCAGCACACCTCAGCTGAGCCTGGCGCATCCACCTCCTCGTAGCCTGGCACATCCATCTCACTATATCTTGGCACATCTCACTACAATCCCTCTGCAAGTTTTGGGCCTTCAGTTTGTGAGCTCTGACTCAGCTACATCTGAAAAAACTGCCATAGGAGCTGTTTCTTTGCTTGTTCCAGGGTCTGATACTTGTTTTTCCTGCCGTGTGCTTTACAAGGAAGGCACCTTGCAGGTGAACCCATTCTGCACGCTATTCCCAGCTCTCATAAAAATAAAATGTCCCTGTTTAGCACACATTGTTGCATGTCTGTCATCACTATTTTATCATTCTTTGTGGAGACAATCCACTCTTCAGCAAACCCCTTCTGAGAACATGCTATCAATCAGAGCCTAGTACAGGGGCCTTTGGTATTGGCAGTGTTCGATATCCATGCCAGCTGGAGGAGATAATCAGCCTGTGGGTGATTGGAAGATCAGAGGAGTAAAGGAGAAATGGTGTGTGATGCTTTTGGGGTTGTGTTGGGCAGGAGTGCTCAGGGAGGACTTTGGAGTGGGAGACCTAAGACTCTAATGGAGTGGAAATGACACTGATAAAGCACAGAGGAGCAAACACATTCCAGGAAAAGAGAAGACAACCAAAATGCTGCAGAAGCAGAAATTGGAAGGCGGACCAGAATAAGTGGAATATAGGAAGAAGGGTGGCACAAGGTGTTGAAGATCAGCTTCGACAAAACTCGTACATTTCTGGGAGGTGAGGGGCAGTCGGTGGTAGCCTGTGTGGGCCCATGTGGGGCACTGCAGTGAGGGTGTCTTCTGAGAATGTTAGCAAACATGAGAAGCCCTTGGCTGGGATGGTAATCTCAGGGGCACTTACTATGGAAATTGTAGTGTAGAATCGGGATATTGTGAAGGAATATGTGTGTTTATACCACAAGGAAGATAATGGTGGCATAGATCTGGGCTTTAACCATAGAGTTAGAAAAATGAAATCAAAGAAGTAGGGAATAAAGAGAGATTTCCAGGTTTCAGGTGTGAACATGTGGGGCAGCTGTTGTACCCTTTCCTGCAATGGGGCCAGACAAGGAAGATGATTACAAGTCGACAGGTGATAAGAATTCTGTTTACATAAGCATCTTTCTTGTTAAGTTGGAAACTTTGTGATCTCAAGGGTCTTTACTTACTTTATTTCACAGTGTCATACATATCTCCTGGTTATTAATAACTTAGCAAATAGTTTCAGATTGAATATGTCTTATTTAGTAAGACATCTGAGTCCTCTAGGGTATTTTTTTATTTTGTTTTTTTATGAATTTCTCTAGGCATGAACATTATAATTATTGAGATAAGACATACTGTGCAAAGTGTAACAATCCCAGAGATGATGCAGTTACTTAAATAACCTCAAGGTCATGTTATGATCCTTGACAAAAGGTGGTAGAAGGAGGAGAATGCCTTATGATAAAATAGGAAAGTGAACAAAGGCAGTCGAGAAACCCAACTGAGAAGCAAGATGTTGTAGCTGAATTACAGCTGGTGGCTTCTGGATGCTTCCCATATGAGCATGATGCAACCCCTTCACCTGGCCTCTGAAAACAGACACATTCACGTAACACTTGTTGGTACAAATTCAAAGAAAATTATTTAATACTTCATCATACCTTCCTTCTCCCTGGTTCCCAGTCTGCTGCACTTGCTACCTGCTGCAAAGAGTGATTACCCATGAATTAAAATATAATTGAAGAAAAATTGCCTACTCTGACTTATGGGAAGGCAGACACCTCATTATGAAATTGTTGGCTCTAGCAAGTGGGCAAAATGGAAGTATAATTAAAGCTATAGCCATGCTGTTTTTACCATCTTTTTTTTTTATGTTGCAGGTATAAATACTCTCAGCATAAATTAAGGTAGAAGAACATTGAAAAAAATATGTTTAGTACCTGGGCCCTCGTTAAAGAGTTGTTTAATTTTACATAATCCACAGCTTGGACTCAGAGCATGCGCATTTCTCAGATGGAACCTCAGGCTGTGATGCTCCCTCTGAGCAGTGGGTATTGAGAGGATCTGCTGTGTGCTGACAGCCTGCTAAGTACTCGGCTTCCAACTCTCTGCGGAGAGTCTGGGAACACGGGCTTGTCATGTGAATGAGTGTAAGACAGCATGCAGTTCCGAGTAGAAGGCAGCTGTGTCTGCAGTCTTCTCTGGGATCTGGTGGAAAGGACTGATGTGGCATGATGTATCTAGGAAGGGATCACTTTCTAGTGCCACATCCCATTGGGTAGCCGTGCCCTAATGTGTTGGATGACAAAAAACCAGAGGCCCTGTGGCTTCCAGCAGCAATGTCTGTTAGGGTTGATGTCACCTGTAGCCAATCTCTTGGAATCTGTATGAGTTTGATTCATGAGAACCATTTGTATTCTTTTTGGAAACCGAATATTATTTCCTTGCGTTGGTGCCAGTTTCTTGTGTAGTTTAGTTCATTCTCAATGGCATAGACGTTTACACCCTGGACTAAGTGACCAGAGTTCTTGTCATAGAGTAGACAGCAGGATTACAAGGAGTCTTTAGTATATACTTTCTCCCCTGTAACTAAGGTCATAACGTTCCCAGCCTGTAACAAGGCCCTGCTTGGAGAAGAGAGAGGCAGCGAATACTAATTATAGCCTTAGTCCTCATCACCCACCTTCCAAAGACTCAGAATCATTGCCCTGACTTTGTGCCAGAGGTTTCACTCTGTGATTTCCAGGTGAAGTGTGTCCTTGCTGGGCCCTGAAGTGTTTGCAGGAGAGAGATGTCACTAGCTGAGGAGGTCCACTGCAGGAATTGTAGAGCAGGGCAGAGGGAGTCACACTGAGAGAAGGCCATAAGCGGAGTCAGCAGGGTGAGGCCCAACTGGAGGGAGAGCTCCCTGGAAGCCTCGCACAAGCACTTACAGTTTGCGTTGCCAGACTCAGAGTGGCTCTTTGGGGATTGTATTTCTGTGTTTGGCCGGATGAATTTGGGGTATAAATTGCAGCTCAGGTTCCTAAAGTATGAACGTAGTGTTGTATATGAAAATTACATCTGTAAATTCTGATTAGCCTTTTAAGAAAGCTTCCTCAGAGCCAGGTAGGTAATGTATGTTGTCAGTCTCAGCACTGAGTGATAGATGCAGGAGAATCAGGAGTTTGGGGCCAGCCTCAGCCATGTAGTAAGTTTAAAACCAGCCTGGCCTATACAGTCTCCCGTCTCAAAACAAAACAAAACAGCTCATCTAGAATATATATTTAAAGTCTGTATTCCAGTGCACAAACATGAATTATTCTCTATGTACTTGTGTTCGATAACTACTTTTTATGTTTGGTAACTGCTTTTATGTGTAGCTGTGGTAAAAGAAACTTACTATGTTTTACCATCATAGCCATTTTAAGTACACTGTGTACTAAAGTGCATTGTTGTTTCCATGTAGGAAACCTCTAGAACATCATTCACCTTACAAGATGCAGCACTGTGTTCTTGAGATAATGCCTTCCTTCTTATAGCTCATTTTCTGTTTTTGTTATTGTTCATTTGTTTCCATGAATTTTACTTCTTTATACATTCATGTCTTACATGTGGGGTCAGAGCATTTTTCCATTTATGCTTGGTTTACTTCACTTAGCAGATTTCTTCAGGTTTTAGCGTTTTGTCAGAATTCCCTGTTTTCTGGCTGAGTAGCAGTCCTGTGTGCACGCTTCTCACATTTCCCTTGCCCACTCCTCTGTTAATGGACATCGGGCAGTAGCTGTTTCTACTGTTAGCTGTTGGGATAATTCTGCATGGACAGGAGTGTGCAGATGTCTGCTTGACCCTTTGATTTGAGCTCTTCTAAATGTTTCAGTGAACTGCTAGTCCTTTTTTTCATGTGGCTCTGCCATCCTCATATTCTTTCCAGTGAGGGAGGCTTCCAGAGTCTGTACCCTCACCCACCTGTGAGGATTTCTGTATTTGACAATAGTCATCCTGGTGGATCCAAGGAGCTGTCTTCCTGTGGTTCTTCATCACTCTGTCTTATTCCCTTCTGTTTTCTGAAGATTATCCAATTTGGGGGAAAACTGTTTAGAAATAGAGGAGGAAGGAATAACACCCCCCCAGTACTGTAAATAGGTGGTGGCTGTATCTCTAATATGAAAGGGTTTACTAGTGATTACAACCAACTCATTTCACGTGTTAAAACCCAACCAGTGCTGAGTCCAGAAAGCGTTCATGTTGAAGGAGGAGTTTGGTCATATTTGCACTGGAAGGAGTCACTCTGAAGGCTGAGTAAAGACAACAGTTGGGAAGGTGCTGTTAGGATGCTGGAGGCGAGGGCTTGGAATGAGCAGTAGCACAAAGAACCTAGAGGAAAGGTGGCCTAGAAACAAGCGAGGCCGGCAGCTCTGGGTCCTGGCAGTTTAACTCTCTGTGGACTTTATGAAGGAAACTATGTTGACTTCCAGTTTGAGGCTTTAATCTTTGGTTGAATGTTATTTAGCTGAAAAACATAAGAGGAGGGTCACCTTGTCAAAAGGCACTGAGACTAATAAGAGCAGTGTTGAGTAATTGGGCCCGGGCCTTGAACTTCTTTCTGTGAGTGGCTGTGGGTTTGAGTCTTCTGTCAGCAGTTAGACTCCCCAGGGGAAAGCTCTCGCAGCAGCAGTGTTTGTATGGCCTATGTGCTATGAGTGAAAATGAATGAATGAAATGAAAGTGGTGAATAAAAATGGGTGTTTACACTTTCATGTGCCTGGTGTTTGAGAGCCTCTCACTTGTCCCACCTTATGGTGGAGCTTGAATGGCGAGGACAGGCAGAGGCTCAGTCACCTTGAGGTATGATTTAGTAAGTGCAGACAGTGCTTGTAAAGTCTGTCAGGAACCACAGAACTATAATGTTGTCTTATACTATACATGCTATCCTTGGGCTATCCTGGGATTGCTCTGTAGGCTTCCTGCCTCCTCTCTGGGGAAGAGGGCTCTAGACTTCTATCCCACGTGAACCTGAGGGTACTCTGTATTATGTTCCTTGAGCCTTCCTTGGTGACCCCTTCTTCCTAGCATCAGGCCTGGCTTCCACAGTGACTGACTTCAAGCGCTACCCCTGTCATCCAAGACTTTGCTCTTCAGTGTGGTCTTCTCTCACTTCACACTGAGCCCTTGGCCTGATTGCATAAAGCAAACTTGCCCCATACCTATGAAAGTTTATGTAAAGCCCTTCCATCTTCTTCCTCTGGTCAGTTTCCTTGTAATCTTATCCGGGAATCACATACTCAGGGGCTTCTGCCCAGCTCCTTTTGAGTTGAAATTTTGCCTTTTTTTCCTTGGGCAGACATTCTGTGCATGCCTTCTCTTTCCAAATTCTTCTAGTGCCTGGGCCCCTTGAAGGCCCTCCATACCTTACTCAGTTTCAAATCCTGCACAGAGGAAGTAACTTTTTGCCTATCTAGAGATCTGGGGCAGCAGAGAGGCTCTGGGATGTGTCTTTCCATGGTTTCCAGATGCCTGTAGTGCTCATGACCCTTGTGCTCTGTAATTCTCTTTCTCCTGTCTTAGTGAGTGCTTCCTTCATAGTTGGTGGCTTGCTTAAAATTCACAGATGTATATACCTTTGTTTCTTTTGGTATAGAGAGAAGAGTGGAGGAGTGAGATTTAGTTTTATAATAGATTTTTTTTAAAAAAAATGCTGCTTAATACTCCTCCCAGAACCAAACTATCCCAACTGTGGTGCCAGCTATTTGATGAGATCCAACTTTTCTTTAAAACTGCTGGTTCTCTCTCTCTCTCTCTTTCTCTCTCTCTCTCTGTCTTTCTTTTTTTCTTTTTCCTTTCTTTCTCCTTTCCCCCCCTTTTTGTTCAATGGACAACCTGTCATCTTTCAAGTAGCCTGTATTTAAAAACAAACAGCAACAATAGAATCATAATCTGAATTTAGTGGGCTCTGGGGATTGTTTGTTTTAATACCAAGTCCTTATATCTATGCATGGTCCCCTCTGTCCAGCTGGGCACATCAAGTTGGACTCACTGTTTCTCCTACAGTTTTGGAAGCCACTGCTGGCCTGCATCTCAAGCTCTCTGGAAACTGATTTGTACACACATCGGTTCTTAATGCCAGAGAATTTCTGGATGGGGCAAAGCAGCCTGGTGGCGTCCTTGGGGAGTTAGCTCTACTTTGGAGAAGTGCCCAGCCAGGGTCTTTGCCAGCAGATAATTTCCCTGCAGGGGAGACATTCCTTCTCACTGGCACAGCGTCTTTAAGAAGAAAGCAAGCCGACTGCTCAGCCTCCTCCACCTCGCTGGAGACTGCAAACAGGCAGCTAATTTGGCAGGAGGCGGAAGCATTCACAGCTTCTTGAAAGTGCTTGAAGCAAAATTAGATACCTTCCAAGTTCATTTCAGTATTGAAAATAAAGAAATTTTGCTGGCACATTAGCCTCCTCTAAGTACTGCACAGTGGTGAGCCCATTTAAATGGATAAATTTGAATAATTAAATTCTGAAGAGAATCAACTCAGTTTCTAACCAAGCTAAGTTCTAAAAATGTCAGAAGTCGGGGTCAGGGCTATGTTTGGTGAACCAGCTAAGGGACTTCACCCAAGGCCTCCACACAGCTTGTGGCCATGGAAGATCCATGACTCTGAGATGGCCTGAAGCTACCCGTCATCAAGGAAGACATAGAAGAGAGATAGTGAACTCTAAGTATTTATCACAGGAAGTTCAAATCACAAACAAGAAAAAGAAATCACTGCAGAGCTAGTATGTGGCCATGTATTTGCCTTAACTGTGGTACTCCCCTATAAGTATGCCTCTTTTCTCTCCTTCTTTAACATGGTTTCCGTGTGAAAATGCCCCCACAGACTCATGTCTGAGGAGTCGGTTCCAACCTGTAGCCCCATTGGGATGTGTGGAATCTAACTGGAGGAAGTATGCCTCGAGGAGCTTAGGCTTGAGGTTTCTAGCCAGACCCGGGTTACAGAATACTCTTTGCCTTGTGACTGCTACTATAGTATAACTTGCTACCCATCACTCCTGCTATCAGTACCAACAAGCCACTATGTTCCATCTTCCTGCCTTCTGGGCCATGATGGACCCTGCCCTCTTCTGGTCATGTGCTTCTTGTCAGATGTCTGTCATTTACTGTGTTTGTCAAGATGGGCTCATACTGGATTTGTAAGCATTTTTGTTTGTTTTGGACTTTTTTGTGCATTTACTATTTTCCTTCCATGGCTCTTTTATACTCTTTTAATAGCCGTATGATATTCTACTCTAGATATTCCTTGTTTACTGGACATGTCTTCTATTGATTTTTGTTTTATTGTCTAGTTTCCAGCTATCACATGCCATCAGACTGAAGAGATTTGTAGCTAATTCTTGTGTTCTCCTTAGTATCTTCCTCAAGGCAAAACAAAGCAAAACAAAATCTAGCACTGGTATTTTTAGATCAGAGAGTAGAATTTGAAGGTTTTTGGCTGCACATTAATAAATTATTTCATCCCCTTTCTGCTAATACTTTGAGAGTTTCTTTTTCTTCTAGACAGTTTCAAGGAATCTTCTTGAGTTCTTGAATATATCCTTGTGAATACAGCTTTCTGGATGCAGTTCTAAATCATATTCCCAGGAAGCCTGCAACTATGGCTGTCTAAAAATTCATGCCCTCCCTTAGTGTCCTGGTCATAACCCAGGAACAAAGTGTCTATGACTATACTAGAATGCTGAGTAAGGGTAGTTCCCACATTCTTGCTATCTTCTGGTTGAGTGTAGGAATCGGAGTTCCAGAAAATAAAACCGGAAGGAACTCAAGTCTGAAGGAAGAGTTTTAAGATTGGATGCAAACAGTGAGAGGCACCAAGATAGTTGTGAAGAATTCTTACCAGCTGATAACTATTACCTAAAACAAAGTGGTTCCTTTTCCTTGTATCTTCCACCCTTTTCCTGGTTCTTGTTAATGAAAGCTTTCTAACGCAATGTGAAATCTGTGGGAATACCGCATTGAGGTTCTAATGACAAGACTGTACACACGTGCTCATTTCAGATGCCATTCCCTCTCCCAGCCCCATATGCCCCATTTTCTACCTGTATCCTTCTACCCACAATAGCTCCCCTTTCCCTTTCACGTCTCATATGCTCTGCTGTCTCTTTACCCCCTTTTCTTAAAGCCTGTTTATTTTTTCCTGGTGGCCTCCCTCTCATCCTCCCTTTCTTCACTAACTGGAAAATATACCCGGGATTACACTAGAAAGTAAGAAGTTGTCACTATCAGGGTAACAGCTGTCATAGCTTCTACCCTTAGCATCACTGTAGGTGAAACCAACCTTTTCTAGGAAACGGACACAGCATGTGGTTTGTCAGGTGGCTCCAGCACAGTCTGTAGAACTTAGCAGAGTTCACTTTCCCCTTTCAGCAACACAGAGGGAACCTCAGAAAATATTCCTGCTAAGATTTCCACCTCCAAGCAAGGCTGTGGTCCTCTCCATATGTTTTAAGAAAGACCCTCTTTCCTGGGAAGAACAGTGCCCCCCACTTCCCCAGCTACACATTTCTTGCTCTTTCCACTTTACTTTCTCCTACATTGTAAGTTGCTTCTCTTTTTCTTTCTGACCTTGAATATGTGAGCTTTATGCATGTTGTTGACAATATTTATGCTGCTGGTAATTTGGTAGTTAGCTTGTGTGTACTTGAGGGTTATTTACTGTGTTTATCTCTGTTGTTTCATTTTATTGAGCCTTGCCAGTTTTTTCTAGTTAAGTTTGCTGCAGTCCTGGTTTCTTCTCCAACTTTGGTCTTAGTTGTCTCAATCTTTTATGGGTCATTTACTAACTTTACGATGGCTATAGATTGTCTTAAATAGCTTGTTAAGATACACAGTCTTTAGGAACTTGTAATGAAGGAAACTAAAGAAAGTGGTTTCTTCCTGCATTAGCTGAGATTGGTGTTAATTATTGACTTTGATCTTCTTTGCTGTTTTTTAAATCCTTGAATATCATTCCACTGTGATCCACTTTAAATGATAGGCCTGTGAGCTTTCTGTCTACAAAGTGGATAGAAAGATGAACTGTTGATTCCACGAGTAAGCCGATTTCTTGTGTTACTGTAGCTTGCCTGGTGGGCTGGGTTATTTTCCTTATTTTCCATTCTAGAGCTACTGTGAAGCTCAGTTGAACAAATGAGCCATTTCTTAGTGAGATGATAAATGGATGTTGCGGGCAGAGGTGAGGCAGGAGAGTTCCAGTTAGTCCTGCACAGCAGCATGATGTCTGTTGAAGTACCCTATTGTGTTAATTTGTGTGCCACTAGCTCTGCTCCTTGGTAACCATTTGTTTAGAGAACTTTCTGGTTCTGTGATGCACTCATGTTGTACACATTTGTCCCCCTCCCAGAGTATCCCACATGCTTTCTGCAACTCTTGTTCAAATAGCCATCAGCTAGCTCTTGAGGTAGCAGGATCCACACTGTCACTTCTAAGGTCTCAGTTTAAATGTCACTTTCTCAAAGGGGACTTCCAACTGCAAGCCACATTTCATATCCTGAGTTATTCACTCAGAGTCTGTTCCATCTTTCTTGTTAGCAATTTAAACAGCTGGGAATTGCATCTGTTGGTGCAATTGTATTCTATTCTCTATCTCCATGTTTAGAGGTAAACTAACAGGGCTGGTTTCCTCAATGCAGTGTCCCTGCTTTGGAGTAGGTGTTTTAGGAATGGAGTAGGTGTGACTTGTTCCTTGATGAGGCATTTCCATGTCCTTTTTATCATAGACCATAGGTCTACGCTTGAATAGCTATCGCCCAGCTCCATGACATCAAGTGTTGAGTCAACATCAGCAACCCCTGCATCTTATATGACCTGCTAATGGTAATTAATGTTAATTGTCATCATTGTCAGAAATAAATGGAAATGAACCAGAGGCTGATAAAACCCAACAGAGGTGGATTGGTTGCTACAAGCAGAAGAGATTTTAAGAGCTTAGGTAGTTTTTCATACTTACTACAAAAAACCAAAACATTCAGAAATGAATAAAATAATCACAGATATTTATAATTCTTCTACCAAGATGTAACCATTGGCTTGCATTAGTAATATTTGCTTATATTTTAAAGTATATTTATTTACTTGGGCATCATTTACTTTAATAGTGCATTATAGAGAGCACTTTTAAAATTGAGGCAGTCCTAAATATATAGTTCTGTCTTCTATTTTCTCTACTTACATTTCATTGTGAGATTTTCCCCTAGACCACTGAATGTAATTATTCATTCTTTTTTTATATCATTATTTAACTTTTTAAAGTTAAATTTATTTAACTTTTGTCTAATAAATAAGGACATTTTAAGCTATTTCATTTTCCCCATCTAAATTCTAGATAGCATTGTAATTTTCTAATTTAAATCTTTGCCTAATTTGATATTCTGTCATCCAAATTCATATGCAGAATTCTTTATTTGATGGTAGCTATTGAAAAAATTAAAGCAACAGGGGGAAGAATAAAGAAAAATACATGAGTAAATTAAAAACAGGGAAGACAATGAGCTTTTGTATTGGGGAGTTGGAAAGACATTGCAGAAGAAGTCTGGGAGTAGCTACAGACTGGCTGGGCACAGAGTTCCCAAAATGCCATCAACCCATCAGAAACGCAGAAACATGCATTTCTGCATTGCCTTGTGTGTTAGTTTGGATGTAATTGGCCTCCATCAGATCAGAGGGAGCGGCACTATTAGGAGGTGAGGCCTCGTTGGGGGAAGTGCATCACTGTGAGGGTGAGCTTTAGTCTGCTGTGCTCACGCTGCTCTCAGTATCACAGACTGTCAGATTCTTCTCCAGCACCATGTCTGCCTGCAAGCTGCCATGCTCCCTGCCATGATGATAATGGACTGAACCTCTGAACTGTAAGCTGCCAATTCAATTACATATTTTCCTTTATAAGATTTGTTGTGCTCGTGGTGTCTCTTCACAGCAACAGAAACCCTAAGATACCTGCTAAGGGGTATATGGAGGTTTGAATAGGCATGTCCCCAATAGGTTCATATATTTGAATGTTTTATCATTAGAGAGTGGAACTATTAGGAGGTGTGGGCTGCTGGGGGTGGACTTGTCCTTTTTGGAGGAAGTATGTCACTGGGGGTGGACTATGAGGTTTTAAAAGCCTAAGCTAGACCCAGTAAAACTCTCTCTTCCTACTGTCTGCCAATCCAGATATAGAACTCATGTCTCCTTCTCCAGCACCATGTCTGCCTGCATGTTAGCATGCTTCCCACCATGAATGGACTAAACCTCTGAACTGTAAGCCAGCTCCAATTAAATGTTTTCTTTCTAAGAGTTGCCATGGTCATGGTGTCGCTTTGTTGCAATAGAAACCAAAGCTAAGATAGAAGTTGGTACCAGGGACTGGGTAATAGATCTGACCTTGCTTTTGTTTGGAGAAATGCGGACTTTGGGACTTTGTATTAGAAAAAGTGGGCCTAACGGGCCATACTAGAAGGAACATGGAAGCCATTGTTGCCAAGGGTGATTTGAACTGTGGGGCCCAGCTCAGGAGGTTTCAGAGAAGAATGTTAGTATGTGGCCTAGAAACCATTCTTATGATGTTTTGCCAAAGAATGTGGATGCTTTCTCCCTTATCCCCCAAAAAATCTGTCTGAGGCTAAATTGAGTTATGGATTAAGAGACTTGGTAGAGATTTCCAGACAGCCTGGTATTGACTGTGCCATTGGTTATTAGCAGCCACATTTATGTGGTTCTATAAGTAAAAGGAGCAAGCTGAGCAAGGAAAAATTACCAGATGTATAGTTTGAGGAGAAAAGGAACACCAAAAAGAAGTTTAAAGAAAACCTGATGTTAAATGGAATAAAGGGAGTGGTGACCTTAGGGTAAGAACTCACCTGCTAAACTTCCAACTTATGAAAGGAATTAATGGAAAGTTTAGAGCTAGACACCGTAGTACATACCATTAATCCCAGTACTCAGGGGGCAGAGGCAGGTGGATCTCTGAGTTCAAGGCCAGTCTGATCCACAAAGCAAGTTCTAGGATAGCCAAACTTATGCAGTGAAGGAAACCATCAAAAGCAGAAAGGTTATGCAGATCGAATTGAACAAAGGGCCATGTTCCAGTCCCAGGAAACAGCAGAACTTGGCAGCTTCAGTCAGGTGGTTGTGGCTTTAGAGTCAAGGGTACAAGAAAAGGTCATGGACTCCCTCCATGACTAAGGAAAGTCACTGAGGCCAAAACCAAGGTGTGGTAGGGGTGTCCTGTATGAGGGTTCAGAGAGGCCTTTGTAGGACACTGTGAAGGGGAAGCTTGGATTACATTGGAGAGTTCAAGATTCTGTAGATGCCAGAGCCATGGAATATATGCAGAGGAAAGCTGCTAATTGGGTGTTGAACCAACCCAAGAGAGAGGAGTGTGTAGCAGTCAACAAAGCTGAAAGGAGTTGGAGATCTGCAGAGTACTTTGATATCAGGCATGAAGATGCAGAGTTTGGAGTTTGTCCAGCTATCTTTTGGTCTTGCTTTGGTCCATTATTTCTTCACTATGATCCCTTTTCTCCTTTTTGGAATAGTAATATATATTCTCTGCCATTGTATGTTGTAAATATGCAATCTGCTTTTTCATTTTGATTTTACTAGGGATTACAGTTAAGAGATTGCCATGCATCCCAGACGAGAATTTCGATTATTAAATAATGTTGATACTGTGGTAGGCTATAAAGACTTTTGAGGTTGAACTAAATGCAGTTTGCATTATAATAATGGATACAAGGCTATGGGGGCCATTGAGTGGAATGTGGTATTTTCAATGAAATGAAATGGCCCCCCCATAGACCCATAATCACTGGTAGAAGCCTTCTTTGTGCCTTGAAGGGGGCCCCTAGAATATACATACTCAGCCAAGATGGGAGGATCTTTGTCCTCACAGAGCCCTGATGAAGGGAGAGACAGCCACACTGGTTGTAGCATGAAAAGCCTAGGTGCCTTGGCTATTGCTTTGGGAGTTCATGCCCCGCCCCCCTGCTGTCTTCCTCTACACCACCATGCTGGTTCTGCCAGGCTCACAGTGAGCCATCTGCTCTTTGTCTGGCTTCCCCAGGTGGCAGGACATGTATCTCAATGGTCTCTCCCTCCATGTTCGGCTTTCCTGTGTCTCCTCTTTGCTCTCTTGTCTTTCTTTGTCTTATCCCTTTCCCCAGAGCCATCATACAATAGATCCATTATTTATTACTCAGTGATCCCTGTACTAGATAGGGCAGAGACTCTTCAGCACCTCCAACTATGCCTGGCACGCAGATGGCAGAACCTGTGAGACAGGAGAGTTACTGGGTAAGCAGAGCACCAGTTCCTGAGTGTTTCACCCACCACAGCAGATTACACCTTAGGTCGAATGCTGCCTTGACCTGGCTGTTCTGTTTGCAGTGCTACTGCCCTAGCTTTCCCGCCTTGATTCCTGTTGCACCTTGTACAGTGGGCAGCTGAGGCCAGTTCCTGCTTCCTGCTGGACCTTACATACGTTCTCCTTCACTGTTTTCTTTTTCTCTTAATGTATCCCTATTCAGTGCATCCTGGGCATCATAATTCTGTTTCTCCAGGTCAGCCTTCAGCAGCCCCTCCTCTGCAAGGCTTCACTCTTCCTCTCCCTGACCCCTGTCAAAGCCGCCTTTTGTTCTGGCTCATGGTTGTCCATGTGGTCTGCACATGCCATTTCCTTACTCTCAGGACCCCTTAACTATGCAAGCGCACTTTGTTCTTCCCCCTTCTCCCCAGCACTGCCTATCACATGCCAAAAGCTTGGTAAAGCGTTGCTATGGCCAACATGAGGCTGAAGGAAGTGGTAGGAAGATTGCCTGTGATACACTGTTCTGATGTGTTGGACAGGAAGAGTGGGTTTTGAAATAACAGATTAATTTTAGCTTCTAAGGACCCTCACCTCTTCAACCATGGTTTGCCTAAAGAGGTCAGTTGGAATTCCAAGGTACATGTGAGGATGGGTAGAGAGCTAGACGAGGTGAGTTCTCCTCCCAGCTCCTCTTAGGAGGGGCTTCTCTTGTACTCTTCTCTAATGCTCCTGGACTCTAATGTTGCAGGGATGGCTAGGGTGTAGGGATATGTGCCAAGGTGAAAGTAATGCCTCTTGAGTCTATATCCACTTCAACAAGCCTCTGATCTTGGGCTAGGACAGGACTGGCTTGGATATGTTTGAATTTTACTTAATCCGGTTACAGGACTGTTAACAAAGTAGCCTGGGAAGACCTACACAAAATGCTCATGGCATCAAATTACACTACTTTAAAAAAAAAAGTATCGTTTCTGGCTATCTTCAGTTTGCAACAGGAAATATCTTATAATCTGGAAGTCTATGGATACTTTCTAGATTAAGGTGTGAGAGTCTATTTAGGAAATCCTCCCCAGGATGCTTTGGATATTCCTATTACAAACTCTGACTTAGCTAGAGGGCAACTTTCCAGGTTAAACTGTATGTTGAAGCTTCGTACCCCTGCTTCACACCCTTCTTGCCTCACACCCTCAGATTGCAATTGTGTAGTGGCCACTATTGGATAACCCAAGGTGTAACACAGGGGGCTAGAAATTCCTGTCCATCGTCTCTATAAAGTTCCTTTTCCTAGCTTTCCAGTGAAGATTTATATGAGCACTGTTACCCAGAGGAAAGATTTCAATGTCCTGTAATGGACCAGAAAAAGAACAATCATCCTCCATTGAGTGCTAGGATTTTCTTACCAGGAGTTTTACTAAAGAGTGTCACTAAGCCTCCAGGCACTGGCCAAGCATGTTCAGCAGGTATCTGTGAGCAGAGACACAGTACTTTGTAAACCGCAATACACAATGAAAATGTGGGGTCTAATATAATAAGAATTCCAGGCAGGCCCTGTGTATGAGTTGCGCATCAATTGGTAACGTACATAACTACAACCTATATAACTAGACCTACATAACTACAAGTTGCTAATAGAAAATCCAACTCTATCCAATGATAAATATTTTTTTCCTGATTCTTAGCCGTATACCTGTTCAGACAATAGAGTCCGATATCCAGGCAGGAGCCTTTGCCAAATGGGCACTCCCTTCTGTATCTGCTGTAGTCTGGAGCTCATTCTCTCCCACCCCTTGCTTGGACCGTTGTAGTTGCCAGCTAAAGTACTGGTTGGACATGGGTGGCTGTGTCGTCCTTGCCTTTGGACCTGACATTAGAGGCACTAAACTAATCAGTAATTACAACAGCATGAGGATGCAAATATTTATGGGTTTTACCTATTTAAGTTTTTCTTCATTTCTTCTCTCTCTTTTAAAAATAATCACAGTCTCACTTTCAAAGTAATGGTGTGAACTGAGAAACTCCAGCCCTCTCATTTTCTATTGCTGATGATAACAGGAATGTAAATTGCAAGATGTGCAGTTATACCTAAAAATGCTAGCTGTCTTTTCATAAAGAGAGTGTATTCCTGATAAAAATAAATGGTATGCTGTGCTTTTCTGTTGGACCTACCACAGAATGTGTACCTCCAAATGTCATTTTAAAATGTTAAAAACAGCTGCAAAAATTATGTCCTTTTATAGTTTTCTTTTTAAATTACCATTTGGGGCCATGATAATCCCAGTAATGTAAGAGAGTGAATTGCACTTGCTTTAAAATGTAGCTACATTTACATACAATTATACTTGGTACACTGTCTAGAGATACTGACAGGCTCACACTTATATTTTACAGTCTATTGTGGTATGCTATCTGAAATAATTATGGATTGTGAAAAGAGATACATTTTAAAGTATAATTAGTAAATATATAATATTTGACAGAAGTTATATGCTATCAGCAACAGTTCCTTTCCCCTCATGTTTAAAGTAGGATCTCTGAATCATGATGCTCTTCTCTGAATCATGACCTTACTTGAGTGAGCACCAAATAGGTTTTGTGGTTGTTAATGATTTTTAAATTTTAGTCTTTTCTAGAAATGGGAATCATTATCTTGATAATAGGTCTATCGGTTTTTTCTTTTTTATGATGTAAAACTTAAGAGGTAAATTCTTGTATTTTATATCACAAATCTGAACAAGCTTGCAGACTGAGTCAACAGGCGGCGCATTTTAGAAGCAGATCATTGTGGATTCAAATGCCAGCTCCACCACACATTACCACTGTGACCTGGAGCAAGTTCTGGAGACATCCAGGCTTTGGTTTCCTCATCTATAATTTGAGATAGTTTACAGCCTTAATATTCTGGGAGAACAAAGGAGACAGCCTGTCCAGGTCGGCATGACTGTTTTTGTGTCATGCATGTGCAGTTCTGCTTAGAAAGGCAACCAGACACCGTCCTCTCCACATTAGCCAGGTGGGAAGAGGTCCCTTCGACACATATCTTAGACCCCTGTAAAAGCATCTGTGTTGCCAGTTTGGATTTGCACATGGTCTAAGGAAAATAGTTTATGGTGCATGGTTCCCGAGCTCAGCTTTGCAGCGGTGTCTTGCCATTTACTACAGAGAAATGTGTATGTTCAAGGATTACAATTCATGGTGTTAAACTGAAAAAGTGAAACGTATTTTTTAATGTTAGGGAAATTGCTTATGTTAGAATTTGCAAATTTTTTATGACCTGCTTTCCATTATTTTGTTACAACTGTGTGATTTTGTGTAGTCTCATAGCACGTCTGAGCCTCTGAGTAGAGGATAAAGCACAGTCACTGTTTGTGCTCAGTAGTCAAAGGTCCTGAGACTGTCACAGATGTGTGAGAAACAGCAGGCTAACTTTCTGCAGTGTTTGCTTCGTGCACTTCTTGGGAAATGTGATATTTGCAAAAAGACCTTTTGATCAATGCATGACCGTTGTCTCTTAAGTACCTTACTGCTTTTCTCCTGGTGTTTTCTCCTATTGAATTGTCTTCCTAATGGATGTCTGTGCTCTCTCCCCTCTACCTCCCTGGCAGTCTTTTCCCTATAAAAGGACCCATCTGTCTAAGGTAGATTCTCCTTCTTACTTACTTACCAGTGACTAAGCTGCATGGAATAGACATGCTTAGCATTTAGAAGTTGTGTTTAATTCTGTTTTTTTTTTTAACTACAGTGATATTTTATTTTATTTCAAATCAAATCTGTTCTCTTCAGTCTAAGTTCAAACACCTAAATTATATCTAATTTCTAATCATAGTGATAGAGCAAAGAATGCATTTTAAACTTGCTAATCCATAGTAATTAAACTAATAGACAAATCTGTGCTCCAGTGTGTGATTCTGTGTGCAGAGAGAAAAGCTCCTTCATAGAAGTGACTTATTTTCATTTGATTTCATCAGACTTGAATTTGAGAGACAGCAGCGTGAAGAACTTGAAAAACTAGAAAGTAAAAGGTAAGCTGAGAGGCCTTCCTGCCGAGCCGCTGTCTGACTGCTCTGTTAGTGTCCTCCCTGAGTTCACCTCTTCTGTTTCCGTCGCTCCCTCTTGCTCCAAGTCTGCTAGTTCCATGCCTGATGCCTGTAGGTAGTTTCTTACAAGGGATCGACTTTACGTTATCTTTAAATTTTCACAGCAGTTCAGCTTCAAATACTTGTGAGAAAAGGGGAATAGTCAGTAAATTAAATATCTGAGCCCTGTTGAAATTAACACCAAATCTTCTTAGTATACTTGGGGTTTTAAAAAGTCATGAGTTTATAAAGATGAAAGATAAAAAGCATTTTCCTTTGTAACAGTCCATCTTCAACTTAATTTAAAAATAAGATTTATTTTATTTTAAGTTTACTCATGTTTTGCCTACATATAAATGTGTCACAACCACTTTGTGGGTCAAATGACGCTCTCACAAGGGTTGCTTAAGTCTATCAGGAAACACAGATATTAACATTATAATTCATAACAGTAGCAAAATTACAGTTAGGAAGTAGCAAAGAGATAATTTTATGGTGGGGTCACCACAACATGTGGATTGCAGCGTGTGGGAGGTTGAGAAGCACTGTCTCAGAACAATGCTTTTTTTTTTTTTTTACTGCTTTGCTCGCTTTTAGATAGGGTTTCATTATGTGACCTAGGCTGGCCTGCTGCATCTGCCTGCCAAGTGCCGGGAAAGCAGGCATACACCACCACAACCAGCACCACTGTCCTTTTAAACATCTTTACTTTCTATACGGCTATTGGTACAGAATCACACCTGTAATTCATTTTTTTTCTTCTTTGCTTGTTTTCATTTGGGGATGTGTGTGTGTATGTGTGTACAGCCGCTTAATTGAGACATGTTTAATTCAATCATAGTTTCTCTTTTTCCTTGCTCTATTTAACAAGTCACAAAGTAGATCAAAGGTGGGTATGTACTGAAGAAGCTAAAGCTAGAGATGATCTGAAACATAATTACATATTTCTAGAACATTTGGGGTTAAACTGCTCATGGGAATGAGTTTAATTAGGAGTTTGGGTGTCAGGGGTTGGAGGTCAACTTCAAGCACTGTCATTGCACGCTTTTGCTCTGGAGACTACTCCAACTCCCCTAGCTATTCTTGTGTCAGGTAAGCATTAGTTGCACCTGTATAGAAAACACAGCATGTGACACTGTGTGTTCAAGCATCCTAACAGACTCCAGTTGTTTGCAATGTTGGAGGCCATTTTGATGGATATAATTTGCTCAGAACCAATGATTAAATGCTAAAGACCATATAGGATTGTCTTTTGAACTGAAACAGCCTACTGCCCATTATTTTGACTTTGTTATCCAACTCTAGTGACTTGAAGAGAGCAAAAAAAAAAATTACTTCATGTCATCTGGTAACTGAATGTCTGTTGTAGTTTAGTCATTGGGCTGAATAAAACAAGCCACATTTAAATTTAAAATGGATATGGTGTTTTTCTCTTTGAGCTTGGTGGGATTTTTTAATTATGCCCTGCATAACACGTGATTCTAGACTTCACAAAGAGATGATATCAGCAGCTACTTCAGGAGACTAGGCAGACAATATACTGGACAGTAAATAAAATCAAATGAAAATTAAATAGCATGCTTCTGAAAACATGAACAAGAAGCACTTCCTCTTCATTTGTTCTAATGAAAGGTTTGGTTTTATGTTGCCTGTGTGTTTTCAGAACCAGTCCACTTAGGGGGCAGTTGGACTAAGATGAATTTAGTGATCGAATAATGACCAATCAGCATTTACATTGCAGAAAACTCATCGAAGAGATGGAGGAAAAGCAGAAATCAGACAAGGCAGAGTTAGAGCGAATGCAGCAGGAGGTGGAAACCAGGCGCAAGGAAACAGAGCTCGTTCAGCGGCAGATCCGCAAGCAGGAGGAAAGCCTCAAACGCCGCTGCTTCCACATTGAAAACAAACTCAGGGACCTGCTGGCCGAGAAGGAGAGGTTTGAGGAAGAGAGGCTCAGGGAGCAGCAGGGACTTGAGCAACAGAGGAAGCAAGAAGAAGAGAGCTTATCCCGCATCAGAGAGGAGCTTCGCAGGCTCCAAGAGCTCAACAGCCATGAGCAGGCTGAGAAGGTCCCGATATTCCAGGAGCTGGACCAGCTGCACAGAGAACAAGAGGCCCAGAGTGCCAAGCTGCAGCTGGAGAAAAGGAGGCTGGAGGAGCAAGAGAAGGAACAGGTGCTGCTGGTGGCACACCTGGAGGAGCAGCTGCGGGAGCGGCAGGAGACTGCTCCACTGCTGTGTCCTGGGGAGGTCCAGTGGTCCCAGGAGGAAAAGAGGGAACTAGAAGCCATCCAGGAAGCCCTCTTGCGGGCCAAAGAGGCTGGAGCAGGAGGGAGTCACAGCTGCGAGACCGAGCTGGAAAGGGCGCAGCTGTACTTCTTAGAGCTCAAGAGAAGGCAACTTGTCAAGCTAGCAAACCTGGAGAAGGACCTAGGCCAACAGAAAGACCGTCTAAGCAAAGAAGTCCAAGAAGAGCAGGAAGTCCTGGAGCATGTAAGATGGAAAGCCCACGAGGAAGCTAGCTTGTTGGCAACAGATAACAGTAGCATCCCTTACCGGCCTGAAGATCTAGAGAAAATAAAGACTGCACAGTCCAGGCTACAAAGCAAAGAGTGCCAGCTATGGGATCTTCTGCAAAATCATTTGCCAGCTCTCTTGGAAGAAAAGCAGAGAGCTCTTGAGATCCTTGACAGGGGTGCCCTGGGCCTAGACAACACTCTCTACCAAGTAGAGAGAGAACTGGAAAAAAAAGAAGAGCCAGTCACAGAGTACCAAGCTAATGCTAGCCAGCTGCAGCAGCTCCAGGCCACCTTCCAGTTTACAGCTAATGTCGCCAGACAAGAAGAGAATGTGAGAAAAAAGGAAAAGGAGATTCTGGAGTCCCAGGAGAATCAGCAGAGAGAAGCATTGGAGCAGGCTGTGGCCAAGCTAGAGCAGAGGCGCTCTGCCCTACAGAGGTGCTCCACCCTGGATCTGGAGGTCCAGGAGCAGAGGCAGAAACCTAGCTCTCTCCACAGCACTGAGCATTCAGGCCTGCAGGCCAGTCTGGAGGCCAAACAAGAAGACCTTGAGAAGGGCCCTGCAAGGTAAGGCTAAGGCAGAGGGAGTGAAGCATGGGGTAGGTCTAAGTGATTGCTTATTTTCTGCCTCTTGTGGCTTCTCACTGTTTAGAGAAGTGATTCCTATAGGCTTTGTGCACTCTAATAAATAGGCAAAAGGATTTCAGAACCAAAACAAACAAATGAACAAAAACCAAAACAAAACTCAACCTAATAAAAGGACCCCTAAGAATTTTTATTTGTTTGTCCATAAGATCCTTGTTTTAGAATCATTGACTTAAAGTTGAGAAAAGCACATAGACAAAAGAAAAGTCCTCATCCTTCACTACACTGACCTGTGGAATATGTATGTGTTCTAGTAGTTTGACAAGGGCAGGAACTGGGCGAGCTTCAACCTAGGTCTCCACCCTTTATCTCTCTCTTACCCCTGCCTCACCCCCACCTTGCTCCCTCCACGTTCCCTTCTCATCCCTGTCCTTGCCTTCTCACCACCCCATGTCTTTCTCTCTCCCACACCTGTCCTCCTTCACCAGGATTTCACATCCTCTCTGTGAGCAGCACTGGGATCATTGAAGTCCTATCCCAGTTCATACATTGTGGATCCCTAACTGGTTCCTACTAAAATCAGGTAGATGTCCCACCTTTAAAGTTGCATTTTAGAAAGAAAACTGGGAAACAATCTCTCTTGACAGGGTAAAGAAAGAATAGTTACCTTTCTATTCTGTTGTTATTATTACCAGGGATAGACTCTGAAATAAGTAAATATAGAAATCTAGGAGCATCTTTTCTGGTACCCTGCAGTGATGCTAAGACTCCCAGAGAGGTTAAAGGCCACCTGTGTGTGAATATAACCAGTTTGCAAAGTGGGGACATGCCCTGGTTGATTTGTGCCTGGATGTCCTTGACCACTTAGGGCTCTTTTCTTTTAGCTCCATACTCTGGTCAGTTGAGTTACCAACACAAAGCAAAGTTCTTGCTCTAGAGGGGATTAAGAGATCATTTAAACTGAGCCAATTCTAAGTGACTACAGCCAGGGAACACAGATTTTACTTGTCCTGAGTGATGTGATCCACTCTGAAGTGGTCATATGAACTTCTCTCGAACAAATCAAAGTCATAAATCATGCATTTACCAAATGCATTGATGAAGACATCAGTGGATTCCATGGACTGAGAAAATCTCAACAGTAGGTTTTAGATGTTCTCTGAAACATAGTTAGCCATTGGATTGGTGGAGGCTAGGCATGTCAAGTTTAGGAAAACATTCTAGAGGCTCAAAAAGTCACTGGGTTAGATAAGATACATATAACTGATGAGTGACTATTAACAGAAATAAAGACTGACCAAAATAAGTTTAGCTCTCTATCTGTAAAATTCCAACTGTTCACAATTGCTAATTAGTCTATTTAGTCAATCAGTCTACAGAATCTTCAACATAGATATGTTTTTTTCAGCGAACTCCTGTTTGTAGGTTGTTGTTTTTTGTTTGTTCGTTTGTTTTTTAAGACTGTCTCTCACTGTGTATGTCTGGCTGAATTTGATACTCATGCCCTCCAACTCATGAAGATCTGCCTGCCTCTGATTTTGGAGTGTTGGGATTAAAGGCATGTACCACCATACCATGCCTCTGTTCATGGTTCTTAACTGAAGCCCAAGTGGGAGGACTTGGAACTCTGTCTTAACCCACCCATAATCAGCAGTGCTCTATTAGCCTTAAGACCCAAACTTAATATTTGGCAGAGGCATCAGTACAGTTGCAAGACAAGGCAAGACCTTCTCAGAGTGTTAACTGTATCTGTTACCTATCATTTTCCTGAGAAGGTCAAGACTGCTTCCTTTTAAGTGATCTGCTTATCCTATGGATTCCATTTACAGTCACTCTCTGGTATTTCCTTCAGGCAAACAGAAACAAAATAACAATCAAAACCATAATGTTATTATTTCAGAGAAGTAGGTCGGAGGTTTAAGAAAATGACTGCAGGTATGTTATATAAATGAAATTGCTGGACAAAGCTCTAGCCCCAGAAAATTTAAAGTAGTGGAGGGCATGCTCTCAATTTGTATCCTGCAGTGTGCAGTAAGAGGCAGCCCGAGCTTTTAGCTTGATGTCCCTGACTTTTATCAACTAGCCATTCAGTATTAATACTCTGTAATAACAGACATGGTCTTGAAATTTCTGTGGAAGTGATTCCTTGGTGGCAGTGGTCCGAAAACCTCGCAAGGAGTCACTGAGCTTTATGAGTTCTGAGGACATAGACTTCACCAGTATCTAATTCAGGCTGATGAATTCTGGGTTCTTTGCTTTGCCTTCAATGCTTCAGCAGCTTTCTACGGATATTTTTGCTACGTGTTATTTTCTTTCTGCCTTCTCACAGGTAAGCCAGGACTGGCTGTGCAGCCTGACTTGGCCCTTTGTGAAACTGACAAACTGAAGCATTGAAACCACATGGCAGCAGATGGGACAGCACTGCACTGGGCGTGTTTGCCCAATAGTCCTTGATGCCATATGAACTGCTTACGTCATGCCACAGCCTTCCTTTCCATTGCTGATTCCAGCTCCCCAGTGACATGCATCAGGTGGCTCCACTAAGAAGCCCTCTTGTCACCATAGGAAAGACACGATGAAAACAGCTAATACTCAGAGTTTAGTCAACTCTGCTACTAGAGTCCTCAACAATGATGATGATGATCATAGTCATGATGCCTCCCATGAAGAATAATCCCATGTAACTCGAAATGTGTTTAAAATGTCATGTGTGTGTTATCCCTGTTTTTTCCCATGAAGAACAGATATCACCCCCAGGCAGAAAGTAGGAGACTTGAACCTTTAATGGTTATGTTACTAGTGGGCACCAGTGACATGCAGGAAGTGGCAGGTTAGGGGCTTGGTCTGGGTCTGTTTCTCTCCCAGCTGTTAGTGGGCTGGTAATGTGGCTGAAATATAGACAGGACAGTACTTTACATAGCATGTGTTTCAGGGACTGTCCTTTTTGAGCCCTGCTATCTATATAAATCTCACTGCGTATTTAGGGTCCCAATCAAACGACCATGCTAAGTAACCTCAGCACAGATTTTCTAACGGTTTAGCCTGGGAGAATGCCATGAGAAAACCCAACAGGCATCAGAAGAGCATGAATATTGCCATCTTCTGCTTGCATCCTGCTTGCCATTGTTGAGACCCTGTCTAAAGCAGTCCCTGATCCTTTGCCATCCATGTGGTCCCTTTCACCATTCTTATTTGTTATTGTTGGTGGTGTTTTTGAGGTACGATCTCACGTAACCTTTACTGGCTTCAGACTTGCTATCTAGCAGAGGAGGACCATGAACCCCGATCTACTTCCACCCCCCAGATTTACAGGAGTGTTCCACCATGCTCAGATCCGTGTACCCTCCTTGATGCTAATTCTTTCCTCTTCTGAAAACACTGGATGTTCTGCAAATGGATGCTCAGGAACTGTTTTCTCGTCAGTAGATAAAAGAGACCTGAGTTGATCTGAAAGCTTCTTCCCATGAAAGCCATGAATGAGTGCTTCCCCTCCTGCCCCAGAATCACATCTCTGAGAATTAAGAACATGGCCTTCATGTTCAGGATGAAACAGTCAAGTTACTGATGGTGGCACCGGAGTCTTGGCGGCATCAAGAAGTGTCAGCTTTTGATACTAACATCTCTGATTTGGAGGGATTAAGAAAGTGAGAGAGTTTAGTTGAGTGCATGTGATCCCTGCAGTAGAAATCCAGGTCCAATGCCTGTCTTTATTCACATGCCATGCCGAGTGGGCTGTGCTTATCAGCTGCTGAGTCTTCTGTTCCTTGGACTAAATCTGCCAGTGAGCCTGGCCCTTCAGCCTGATTGTTCAGGAGTCAGAGCCACCTGAATTTTCATACAATGCAGAGCTTAAAAAATATACCAGCTGTCATCTGCAATAATGCTTTCTGGTTTCACAATTTGTGACTCGTTTTAATTTCTCATGTAACTCTATTTCCTAGATCTGTCTTCCTTGGTTCCCCTTCTCATCCTCTCTATCCTGGCCAGAGTGCCTTCCTTGGTCTTGTGGCACAGTCTCTTTGCCCTGATGGGTTTCTGTCCTTGGAACATCTTCTGTTGTCATCTCCAAGTGCCCATAATTCTAGTGACCTTTGAAGACTCAACCCAGAACTACATGTCAAGCAGAAGTATATAACAGAATTTGGATATATAGTCCACAACCAACTCTGTTGACTCAAGGGTTAAGGGATTCAAAATCCTGGGCAGCACCTTTAAGGATTCACTTAAGACACAGCAGAAGTGCCTTTGTCCTTGGTGACCAGGAAGTGTAAGCCTTGAACGCCTGCAACTTTTGTCCTGTACCCTTCTCATGGCTCAATTTCACCTTGTTCCTTTTTCTGTAGGTGACACCTTTTCTACTAGAAGGGAAAATTTCTTGCACTAGAATTTTTCTGGCTCCCCTGGGGTTTTTAGAATAGCTCCCTACAGAGAATGTATTTGTGTAATACTATTAATTAATGGAGTTATGCGGTTCATATTTTTTTAGGTTAGAACATGAAATCCACCAGCTGAAACAGAAGATCTGTGAGGTGGATGGTGTTCAAAGACCTTATCATGGGACCTCAGAGGGGAAAGCTGCACTTTCCAGCTTGCCACCCAGTGCTGAAAACTCCCATCTGGCTCCACTGATGGACGCCAGGTACTCAACATTCAGCTGATGCCATGCTTTGCTTTGTTCCCATGTAATGACTTATTGTACCTGTATTTTCTAGTTTACCTATGGAGGGCTTTATCAGACGCAATAGTAGTACTATGCTTGAGATGTCCTCTGTCTTTGTCAGCTGCTGCCTGGCCTGTGGCTGGGTGAGTGATAGTGTGAAGAGAATCAAGGACCTAAGAACCGGTCAGCCAAATCCAAAACATCATGCTTCAAATAGTTTGTGTGAGATGGTAGAATTAGAAGGTGTAGAGAAACTGACTCATTGAGAACAAAGTGATGCAGAGGTCAGGTTGGAAGAACAGGTCAGAGAATTAATTGAATTTTTCCATGGGAGAAATATCTAACTGGGCAGCCTTGTAGTCTAGATTTAGGAGCCCAGTGGTTATCAAAATGTGTGCAGAATGGCATGAGCCTCTTAGTATAGGTCCATGTTTTACATGGGACAAGTTTTAAAATGGCCATAAGGTTAGGGAGATCATCTGTAAATGACCTTGGCTCATAGCCAATTATATATGATTTTAGTTTCAACACTGAAAAGTACATATTGCCTTTTATTTGGGCTACTTTATTGAAATATTAATGTATTTACCCAGCATTTTAGAAGAGCATTTCTCTGTTGGTCAGCAGTACCAATCACTGGTAGGATTTTGAAAATATTTACAAATACTTATTTATTTAATGTACAAAGGCATAAACATGGAAATAATTATTTAAAATAACCCATCTAATGCTGGGGAGATAACTTAGTTGGTAAAACGATTGCCTTATAGGCTGCAGATCGAAGATCCTGGGACCCATGTTAAAAATAAAAACAAAAAGAAAGCCAGGTGTATTGAATCATTTGTAATCCCAACACCCAAGGAGACAGACACAAGTGGATCGCTGCTTGTGAAGTTCCAGTCCAGTAAATGATCCTTTCTCAAAAACAAAGAATGAACAACACCTGAGAAATAACAACATCCAAGGTTTTCCTCTGTCCTCTACCACATGTGCATCCACTCACATGTGTACATATATAGACACTCATACACATACACACATGAATGAGAAGAGGAGGAAGGGAAGGACACATCTGTGGAATTGGAAGATACTATCCTATACTTAAGTGATGATTGCTTTGGACAGTCTGAGCTACTGTAATTTATATTGTAATTACAATATGTCTCTCTTAACTTTCTCCCTCCAAGCCCTCCCATATATACCTCTCTGTTTTCCTTCAAACTCATACCCTCTTTTTCACTAATTGTTATTGTATGCATAAATGCATATACATATGTATTCCTAAATGTAACCTGTTTGGTCTTTATAATGTTACTTGTATGTATGCTTTTCGGGCTAACCATTTGGCACTGAACAGCAAATTGGTCTGCTGTTTTCTGGGGAAGACTCTCTGTCTTCCAGCTTTCCTCATTTTCCTATAGTTCTTTGTGTAGGGGTGAAGCCTCATGGACTTACTTTTCCCCACCCACTTTGGCATGTCTGTTGGTATCATCCTTGCTCAGCTTATGTTTGGGCAGTCGTGTTGGTGAGATTTTTATGCGTTCTCATGTTACCAGGAGACACAATCTCACACCAAACTCCCTGATTCTCTGGCTATTACAGTCTGATATCTACCCCTTCCAAAATGTTCCCCGAGCCTTAGCTGCAGTAGTGTTTTGTAGATGTATCTATTGGGAATGGGCTCCATAATTCTGAATTTTGTTTTTTGTTTTTTCATTTTACATACCAATCCCAGTTCCCATTCCCTCTCCTCCTCCCATTCTTTCTCCTCTGTACCCAAACCCCATACCCCATCCACTCCTCAGAGAGGGTAAGGCACAAGCCTACTTTATCTAGGCTGAACAAGGTATCCCTCGAAAGAGAATAGGTTCCAAAAGCCAGTACAAGCAGTAGGGATAAATCCTGGTCCCACTGCCAGTGGCCCCACAGTCTTCCCCAACCATACAACTGTTACCCACATTCCAAGGGTCTAATTTGGTCATATGCTGGTTCCTTCTCTCTCTAGCCAGAGTTGGTGAGCTCCCACTAGCTCAAGTAAGCTGTCTCCATCATACTCTTGACCTCTTTGCTCATATTCTCACTCCTCCCCCTCTTCAACTGGACTTTGGAAACTCAGCCCAGTGCTCTGCTGTGGTTTTCTGCCTCTGCTTCCTTCAGTTGCTGGATGAAGGTTCTATGGTTACATTTATGATAGTCATCAATTTGACTACAGGGCAAGGCCAATAAATCTGAATTTTGATTGGTTATATGTTTTTGTACCAGTCTCCATCTGTTGCAAAGAGAAGTTTCCTTGATGAGGTAAAGACTACACTTATATGTGGGTATAATGACAAATATTTAGAATGTAATTAGGGATTATGATAGTTTAGTAAATTAGTGGTTATAGATTTTCCTATAATAATCATGATTTCACTAGCACTAGGTTGTTAGATAGATTTACAGTACCAGGCATGATTTTGTTTTTCTTGAATGAGTCTTTATTTTCTATAAGTCTAATTATAGAGCTGTTGTTTAACTCCAAGGTGTGTGTGCCACTACTACACCTTTAGGGATATATTGCAATGCTGGATCATCATAGTGCTTCATAGATATCATAGCTGAGTATGTTGCTTGCCTCCTTCCTTTGGAAGTTTATGTGGCGCCTTCTAATACCATGAAAGCTAGTTTACAGGAGGGGACATTCAGGACATTTCCAGCTCAGGGCTCTCTGGGATCTGTTTCAGAAGTGCATGGGGTCTTCAGCAATAGGGACTTACCTTCTATCTCTAGAGGGCAACCAAGTACAACAGCAGTTGGCTGTATGTTTTGGGATTCTCTTGGACATCTCTGGCTAATAACTCAGATGAGGACTTTCATGTTTGGTATTGGTATTTTTGTTAGGTGGTCTTGGCTCTTGGCAGGAGCTCTAATAGCTGAGATGAGAAGAGTTCATTAAAATTATATATATATATATATATATATATAATTTTATATTAATTATATATAATTAATTATACACACAGAGAGTTAAATTATTACATGTTTGTTTTGGGTAAATAGTTAATAGTATGATTATGCTGGCCATTTTCAGACATCCTTGTTGTTATTTTACCTACCTACCTCCTTCTTCTGAAGTTACCTCCCTCCACTTTGCCTGAAGAGCCACTGCCCCCTGTTTTCCCACTTTTCTTATCAGATCTCTTGTATACTATTATTCCTCTTGACTCTGTTTCTTCTGCTGGACTAAATTTGGCTGATCAGAGACTGCACTGAACACCACTTTGATGGTCAAGGCTGATGTGGAAATTTTATACAGATTCAGATACTTCCTATGAAACACCAGATATTCGTTGACACCCATTTTATAAGTCAATAGTTTCTGACTTCCTTTCTCTTGTGGCCCCTTGCCAAGCAATGCACATTGCATAACTTTCAGATGTGGTCTCAATGGCCACTTGTAGATAACCTAGTTGGAATTACAAGATAGGCCAGGAGAGTGCAAGACAAGACACTTTTCTAGATGAACAGTCAATATCCTTAGAGTATTCTTCCACCTCTTTTCAATTTTTAGTAATCATCATAAATGGCTTTGTGCTGAAGAAATAACTGTAATTAATGTCTTCCTGTTCCAAAAGAGGAGACCCCGTGGTCTGTCTTACAGTGGGATTTATGAACACAGAGCCTCTGATTCCATGGCTGTGATTTACCTTTACCCTGAATGTGCTGTTGATGATAAGCGGAGGTTTTAGTGGAACAGCCTACTTTCCATTCACTTTGAATTTTTTCTTACTTATTTATGCAATCCTGTCCTCACTTGGGAAAACCCAGATAGTGAATGCATAGTACCAGACTTCTTAGAAAAAAGAAAATAGTTTGGAATCCCAAATTTTCATTTATATGTAATAAATAAAACAAATATCAGGATTTTCAAGTCTTAATAGGGCTTTGCTGTTTGTTTTCAGTTTTTCCAAATAGCACACATGAGAGAAAAGATCTGATACCTCTCTTTCAGAATCTAGGCTGTTTGACTTAACATGATGATCTCTAGTTCCATCATATATCCACATACATGGCCTTAGGAATGAAATGACCCCTGGTATATGGAACATCTTGAAAGCATACATAGTGACTGTGTGTACCAGTTAGATATATTCAAAACTGTCACATTTTCATGGTTTTCAGGATCAGTGCATACATAGAGGAAGAAGTCCAAAGACGCCTTCATGATTTGCACAGGGCGATTGATGATGCCAGCCATGCACCTGCTGATGTGATGAAGGTGAGCTAACGGAGCCAAGTTGTATGGTCATTACTGCTGCTTAATGAACATTCAGACATGGAATGTTCCAGAAAGAGCACAAAATATCAATTGGATGGTGCCAAATAGTTTTCAGATAAAATTAATTGAAGAGTAGCTTATTTTACAGTTTTATAATTCTGAGAAAACATTCATTAAATATATATGTTAAGGTACTTAACATTTTTTATTTGCTTTGAGTTCTAAAAATTCTAAATGTAATATTTTCTGTTTTCTCCACAAATAAAACCAATTTCTATAATACATAATTTACTTTGTAAATTATTCCAAGTAGAGATATACTTTTCTTCTTGAAATGTATACTTTTCTAAGTTGTGTTTTATCAAATGACAGTTCATGTCTTTTATATTAGCATATATGAATTTTACAAAGTAATAGTTTTTTGTGATACTTTTGTCCATACATACAAGATAACTTTATACATTACAGCATCATCCTCTTTCAAACCTTTCCCCTTGATTTACATCCACATCCTTAATTTTGTATTTCTTCTGTTTTCATGTCCTGATAGGGCTCAGTCTTTGTTTTGTTTTTATTTTTTTTTAAATTGCTCATTTGAGAAAAAAGACTTGATACCTCTTTTGTGAATCTGGATTGTTTTATATAATGTGATGATCCATTACACCCATTTCTTTGTAACTTGCAGTTTTGCTCTTCTTTATGGGCGAATGAAATGACATTGCAAAATCTCTGTGTATACACACACACACACACACACACACACACACACACATCACATTTCACATTTTCTTTATCCATTCACACATTGATGGGTACCTCTCTGATTTCCTAACTTGCCTATTAAGAATAGTGGTGCATAAACATGGCCATGTGGGTTTCTATGATCCATGAAGACTGAGTACTTTGGATATAGTCTCAGAAGCAGTATACCTGGGTCATATAGGACCTGTATGTGTAGTTTTGTTGATTTTTTGTTTTTGTTTTTGAGGCACCGGTGTACTGAATTTCATAACTTGCAGGCTAAGGAGATCTTGATTGTAAGTTTGCTTTTTAAGCTTAACATTAAAAGTTAGTGGTTTAGTTCTCTGTCCTGCAAATAAGTCAATAAGAGACTTGTTTACTTTGTGAATGTAAATCCTGAAGAATAGCTGTCATTTTTGAATGGCAGTTATGTTTCTTTAGAATTTTGTTCTCATAAATACTTGTAATGGAATCAGTTTTTTCTCCCCTCTATGAGCATGCTATAATTTAATACAGAAGGCTTTTCTCTTCTTTTCAGAGTAATGAGGAACTTCACAATGGCGCCATTCAACGTAAGCTAAAATACGAGGTAGGTAGTGATTTTTCAGATTGATAGGGTTGTTTAAATTATGGCATGCTTGTGTGATTAAATTTTCTTAATGTTTAGTTGCATAATTAGAATTTTGAAGTTCCAGTGAGATTAATGGCTAATAGAGAAGGCAAACTATTATATAGACATAAAATTAAAGGGAATCCTGCAGGTCTGAAAATTCTTTGGCTTTATTTGAATGCCCTGTATCTGTGCCCGGTTTCTCATTAGCAACAGTATCCTTTCTCTTGGTCTGCATTTAAAAGGCAGAATTATATAATAAAGATCAGATATGTGGGGCGGTGGAAATGAAACTGAAAGCTTCTGTGTTTTTTTTTTAAACCTGTTCATTTTATAGATATATAGTTGGCAGTGGTACAAAGGAAACCTTTGATCAATTGTCTTGTTTCTCTGGTGGACAGATGCTATTAGAGCATACAATTGGTAAGAATTCACTTCTGTTTTCTTCCACCAAGGAGAATGTCGTTCTCATATAGCCCAAGTACTGTTTTTTTATTGGTGGGTGATAGAAATCTGCCCACCATATCTACTGTCCATTACTTAGCAGGGAGAAAAAGGGTGTGTGTTCATAGTTTCTTGACTCACTGGGAACACACCCATTCCCCCTGCTAGTCATCCAGTAATGACATCTTTTGGACATCTTTCTAGTGGATACCTGTGGGAAAACAAGAAGCTGCCTTTTATTTCTTTGTTTCCATGGCACCTGAAAAATAATAGGCATGCAGCAAGTCTTCCTTAGTGAAGGTTTATAGGTATCAGCAATGGTCTTCTAATTAGGGAGAAGATGATTAAAGACTTACATTAAATGAACCAAAAAAAGAGATGGGCATGTTTGCAATATAGTTATACAGCTAACTGTGACCTTTTAAACAATGAATCAAAAGTCTGGGGATATACCTTGGAGAAAATGCAATCATAGACCAAGAAATGGATACTGTGGAAAATCCTACACAATGTTTCTATCAAAATGTCTACCAATCTGTTAGACTGTGTAAGATGGAAATTGATGTTCTATATATGAATCAATCTGTTCTTAAATCATCTATCAATCAGCACAAATGACTTAGGCTTTCTGTCTCACCTCTCAATTAATACACTCCAATGAAACCAATGGATGCGAGACTCACGATGTGCAAAAGAATCCCAGAGTCAAACCCCATTTCAACCTCTTTTGACATCCTAAACAGAAAAGACAGCCATGGTCTGCACGATGTGTTATCCCACTTCCGCCCAAAGATGATACTCACTCTTCCAGCATCCTTAGAGAAGAAGAGAGTCAGGTGGATCTGAGCAGCCACTGGAGCCATCCTATGTCACAGAGCACCTCCCTCCCCCCAGCTCTCTTCATGGCCTCCCAAGAGAGAATGGTTCTGTCCCCAGGGCCTGAGGTACTAAAGAACACTGGTGATAAACTTTGTTACCTTGGGAGCTCTGACTACCTTGAGCCAAAATGTGTTCATCTGCCTGAAATCACTTTCCTTAATGGAATCAACACTAGAGATGCACAGAATTCTCAGAGTGAATCAGAAAATGGCAGTGGGCTGATGACTCATGAAGAGAAACAAAGCTGGAGAATCAAATCCAGCTGGACACTGCTGCAACACATGTCCCAGCTAGCACCAATAAACAAAGGAAGCCAGCAAGCGGTGCAAAGCAGGGTGCAGTGCTTTGTTTTCTCTGAAAGCATTTCTCAAAAGGAGCATCCCACTGGCAGCTCTCCTCCGAGCGCATCAGCCTCCACATTGTGTGGTGAGCAGCAAAATAAGAAAGAGTTAGATGCTGAAAACACTCGCTCTCTAGCTCCGCTAGTCAGTATCAGGACAGAAGCAAAAAAAGGACTGGGATATTTTTATCACAAGCTCTCTGACCTGTATAAAGACACCAGTGGTCACCTGATACAAGCTGGGACGAAAGTAATGAGCCAAGCCAAGCATGTACGGAGTATGTGTGACTCAGATGGACTGGCCTCCCAAGTGACAACTTTCATCAGAGGCCTGCCACTGTTGGAGCACTTACCCCTACGCCTGCCTGTGAGGTCGCTCATGATGCTGTCAGATCCTCCTCCTCTTCTTGAAACTCAGATTGGCAGCCTTAACAGTGAAGATGAAGGAAGCCCAAGATCAGCCAAGAGCACAGCACCTTCCACAGACTTAACCTTCACATCTACAGGCTCACCAGACTCCTGGTCAAATTCAGTTTTCTGTCTTGATTATGAAGATGCTGGGAAGATCACTGCATTTAAGCAGACCCTTGTATCATTCCCAGAGCAAATGCGGAAGCTTCAAGAGTACCCTCTCACAGACCTCCTTGAGCACATGGCTTGTTCTCTGCCAGAGCCTTTGGGCATAGTAAAGGCTGTCAAAGGCATTTACTGGCTTGCTGTTGCTAACTGCACCCAGCCTGAGCCTCAGGCTGCATGCCTGCTCCTGCTACCCTCAACTCTGTATGCTCTGGTCCTGTTAGATAATTGCCCAGATTCCATGAGCATTTTTCATGTTCTCCCTCTCTCTGCACTGCAGGAGATTCAGGTTGGCTTTGGTGGGCAAAGCATTCGATTCCTGGGCTCCACACAGGACCTCTTGCTTACTGTGCTCACTTACAACAAGAGCCTCTCTCAACAACTCTGTCAGGATCTCTTGGGTGTGTTGATGCCTGGGTCTGAAGATGGTGCCCCCTCAAGTCACCCTTTGCTCCAGCAGGATCTGGTTCAGCTCTCTCTTGATTTGAAAGCAGAAATCCCTGCTCTAGCTTTGGCAAATGGAGTTCAGTTGTCTTCCAATTTCCAGAACACCTTGGTTGATATGGTTTACTTTCTTCATGGAAATATGGAGGTCAGCATTCCTTCTCTGGCTGAAGTTCAGTTACTGCTCTATACCACAGTCAGATTGGAGAGTGAAGCCAGTTGCGCCCCCTGCCTGTCATTCATCCTTGTGAACTCCCACATGGCACTCTTGAGGGAGGACCGTGTGTTTTACCCCCACACTCACTCTCTAAACACACTTCCTCCCCATGGGCGATTTGATGTGATCAGATGCCAAGCTCTGAGTGAGTTCAGATGTGTCATTGTTCCAGAGAAGGACAAAGTGTCAACGATAGAGCTGGTCTTTCTAAGGAAGCATGGGCTTCCCTTGAACACACAAAGTAGTCTATCTGAGCAGTGTCAAGATGTCTCAAGCACCCAGATGCTCACTCCGTTGCATCTTCAGGATGGGCAGAATCAGGAGCGTGATGTCTGGAAACTCACTTTCAATTCTCAGGATGAGGCCCTTTGGCTGATCTCATACTTAAGAAGACTCTAGGGAGGAGACTTTAAATATAGGACATTTTCTTGTAGATCTTTAATAAAATGAGCATTATGAAAACAGTCAAGAAAATATGAATATCTCAGTGTAGTTAATTGAATGGGAATGAAGCAGGACTCTAAAATTGGAAGTGCAAATATTTTGAATAAAGCAAAATGAAAATAGCTTATAGCATAGAACTGAAAAAAATACACTTATTGCCACCTGCTTCATTGTCTTGAAATTCAGACCATAAATTTGGTTCTACCCAATTATTGGTGAAGTGATTAAAGCATTCCGACTGCTTGGCTTAGTGTCTGTTTATGGTGTGGTGACTTGGAATCTGGTGGTGCCTGCTGGCCTCCAGTGCACTAATTTGTGCTGACTGGAAAGGTGCCCAGTCTGGCAGTGACCTTCGTTGACACCCTCCGTGCTGGCCATGAGTAGCACAGCTGTGAGGCAGAGCACGCCAGTGATTTCTTTAACCTCCCCAGCCCATCCCCCACACGTATAACTTTGACTATGTGTATTTTTATCCTAGAAGGACTCCTTGTCTTGTAACATTTCTATGCATTATTTCTTTGGTCTTATGAAATATATGGTTGGCTTGGATGACATTCATCGCTTTACCGTGTCTTCCATTCTTCCTGGTCCTTGACCAGCCATCACTCAAGTCCTTTAAGACAGGTGTTTGCTGGCCTGCAGTTCATTTGCAGCTGTCCAGGCTTGCCTTGCTCTTCATCTACTTCTGTGTGTCAATCCTAGGAAAACATGCTTTGAGTTAATTTATACCATCTGTTACTTTACCATTGTCCTTTCTCTTGGATGCATATCTACTAAATTCCAGAGTCTCAGAAGCTGGTGGAGGGGAGGGGCCTCTTTTCTCCATTTGCTCACCTTCCTCTCTCAGCTGGGCCCAGCTCAGCACACTGTGGGCAGTTGAGTGAGTCCCTGATTTCATTAAACCACTCATTTTTACTTTGGCTTGGAAGGGAGGGCCCTTCTGTTCTGGTCACATTTTTGACTTATGTAAAATATAAATGTGGGCCCTTCATTTCTGCTACTAACCGATGATAGGGATGAGTCAAAACCTAACCCTCCCAGAAACTTATCAACTGCTTTCGTCAGAATTGCCAACAGAGAGTGGCAGGCTGTTCAAGCGTTTCTACATTTCCATCTGTTTTGCTCTGCACAGATTCTGGGGAAGTGAGCAGGAAAACACAGAACTGGAGAATGTGTTGTGACCTAGCAACCTTGTTTTCTGTGGACCAGTGGCAGGCTTTTTGTTTTCTAGGCAATTGATTTCTCTTATTTGGGGATGGAGTGTGCTTTTGTCACTTCCAAAAACACTCCTCTCCTAATAGACACACACCTCATTGCCTTACAGCCACAGGCTTTTAACTATATAGAGAACATTGTGAAAATTACTACCACTGATTGGTCCTGGCCTTAGCTATATAGGTCACCATCTATCTTGGGGAAAACAAAACAAAACAGAAAAAAAAAACCCTGAAATATGCCATTAGAGCCATCTAATAGCTCATCAATACCCTTTCTCCTAATTCTCATTTTTCAGCTATTATAATTTGTATTACTTTTTCTTAAATAGTCCCACCACTATTTTGACCTATATTTTGGATTAAAAAACAACAACAACCCAGAATTAGTAGTCAATAGAACTGACTGAGAGTAAAATTGAAGGTGCTGGCAGAGGGTTGTGATGGTCGGGAAGAAGCAGCAATACAAAAGTGATCTGTCAGGTTAACAGAGAGTGCGTACCTCAGACAGGCATGTCTCCATTATTCTACCATGCTGCAAATAATGGTCCTTAGGGGATTTTACTATATAGAACATAAAATAAATGTAAGCATTATATGAAATCATGATATTTGTTCTCAAACTTTTGAGTTGCTGTATGGTTCAATGGTGACTCTGTTCTATTCAGACCTCACCAGGTAGTGGAGTCACCTCCAGAGGTCTGTCAGCATGCTTGTTCCCTCTCTCCTAGGCATACTTTGTACCTCAAAATAAAATATGGTTCATGGAAGTGAGAGTGTGATTGATATATTCTATGCAATAGCAATCAAGATTATTGTAATATTCCAGAAGCCTGTAGACTCGCTCCATTTTCCACCATGGCTTCCTTTTTGCAGGAGTTCCCACCCTCTGACACCCCTCCTGCATTCGATCAGGTACGAGACTATATAGTGTATGCAGCCAAGGTAGCAGTTCAGTTGTAGGCAGTTTCCAGGTCAAGAAAAACAAGTTTTTACGTACTTGGTTCTCTGGCATTTTGAGTTGTTGGAATAGAAGCATAAACACTTGCATTGTGGGACTCACTGATATATTCTAGACAATACCTCTTTGAGGACTTGAAAAGGTAATTTCACCTGAATTTGATTAAAATGCTTCTTGCTCTGTCTGAGACTTGTACTTGGCAGAGTGGATTTATTTAGGTTTTGTTGAAAAACATCTTGAAACAGTTTGTCTGTACAGTCTGAGTTCTTAGAAAATGTTCGTATTTCCCTCTGGAAAGGCACACTTAAGCTTTCCAACAGTAATAATTACAGTAAATGTCTCTTATTTTTTTTCACAGATACCATGCATGATAAATAGATTTGAAACTCTTTTATTAATGGTTCCTTGATGCCTAGGCTGTTTTATTGGATTACCTAGTTTCTAGTGAGGTCATTTTACTAATGTTGCACAGTCTACAGTATGTAGTTTTGGCATCTTCATTCTTCAAATGTTTGTTGTAAAAAATGTTCCATCCATCTTCTGTTGCCAAGTGTCAAACAACTCTTGAAGTTTCAGTGGCATAGGAAAGACAAAAGGCTTTTATTTGTCATTGCTGTTTGCAAGCTAGCGGAAGTGACTCTGCTGAAGCCTACAGATCCGTCTGAGCTAGGCTCATGCACCACACATGCCTTGTTTTGAGATGTGTACTACAGGAACAGTTACCATCGTGGAGGTGATAGAAGCATCCAAGCACAGCCATGCTGGCCTCTATTGGTATCATTGTGTACTTACCACTCCCTGTAATAATCTTCATCTTTAGTCTGCCTCCTCGAAGCACTGTCTGTAATGGAGCAAAGCAAGTGGATTTTGCAACTTGCATTGTATTACAAGCTTAGAGTGGATGATTCTCTCTCTGCCTCCTCTCTTCTGAATTCCCATCCAGCAGTTTTCAGTGCTTCGTCTCTACTTGAGCAACAGCTTCCAAATCATTGCCATCCAGTCTGTTCAGGATGCACCTTTGTCATCTAGAAAGCTCCTTGGTAGGGAAGGCAACTGAATGCTCTAGCTGATTAAAAGGAACAAGTTTCTGTTGTATATCATTACTCTGGCCCTTATTTTGTAAAAACTCGCTATTACCAAAGTAGATTACAATGGTAACAATAATTCTAACTATGCTGGGAACTCTTGCTTTCAAATGTAGAACTGTTGCCCATATGTTGTTGCTTTATCCTAGAAAGTTGACACTGTCATCGTTCACTTCACATTTGAGGATTTTAACCAAGAAATGCTGGTCACATGGCTTAGCAGAATCTGAAGAGCTGTGTCTCCTCAGCCTTTATAGACAGTGTGGTATTAAGATAAGGTCCTTCCTGGCCTATGGGCCTCACCTAGAGTGAATGCAAACCTGCTTTGGCCATATTTTGGTCATTTGTTATACTCTTACTCTCTATCTACACACACTTTATTCCCAGTTTCTTATGACCTACCTCCTTTTCAACAGTGTAACAGATTGATCTGCCTAGGGTTCCCCTTTTTCAAGTTGCTGGGGCAGAACAAAGTGACTAATGTATAGTAGCTCCAACTACTACTTGCTGGAATGTGCAATTTTAGAAAAAGAAGAATTGGAATTATATGCTGGGAAGAGAGACAGGAGAATTGGTAATTCTAGTTTAAATTAATCTAATTTAAAGGGGGAAAATAATAACAAAAACCCTGTTCTGCCTGTAAGCAAAGCTTTCCTCTGGTCTCCAGGAGATTAGGTGACAGTCCTTAGGCCTGACCCTGTCATGGTCATGCATGAACTGCATTTAACCATCTGGTACATAATTGGTGATTAGGAGGATGTTGATGACTCCCCGTAGAATTAGGCCACTCAGTGCCCTTGCATAGCCTACAGTGAGCTGCATAGATACTAATGCCATTTCCTATTCACTTCCTCAGTAAGAGACAGCCTGAATAGGAAGAGAAAATTCTCATCAAAGCATTTACAGTGCAGCCTAAATTCTACTTATGCCTTTTGGCTGAGGATCTAACTATACTGTTTCAGCTACAATTTTTTAAAAATATTATATGCACACACAAGGTAATATTTCATTAAGTACAGAAAATATTTAATTTTTAAAGATAATATCTCTTATGTATAGACAGGTAATCCAAGTTACTGATTACATGCTTGTTCCTGGCTTTTTATTTCTAAGTGGAATCATTCACAGTACATTTTAAGGTTCTTGTAAGGTCTTACATATTTACCCACATTGAGTTTGCTGCTTTCTTGCAGGCAGCCTTTTCATCTCCTCTGTCTTTGGCTGATGTGTCACTGGCTTCCTTGTTGAGTCTAGGAGTCCTGTCCACTGCAGGAAAAGCTACTGATTCCAAAATAAACAATGTCATTATACTTAAAAGCACTCATAAACCATGTGATGTGATGCTATGTGACTCAGTATATATTCCCATGTCTAGGGTGAAACCAGATATTCAAAGTACAGCCACATACAAATCAAGAGTTGTTTATGAAACATTATATTATTTTTTTCTTACTGCCCAAGATTAACATAATTTTAAGAGAATGTTAAGAACATTTCACAACTGTATCTGAGAATTCTACATTTCGCATAGAAATTAAAAGAAGTCTACCGTGCAGCAATGACTTGGTGGAAACATGTTCAGTTTTTATTTTTCTGTCTATATCATACATTTGTTCAGACATCTTCAGATTCCTGTCTCCCCACTTATAATGCTGATCAGGTGCATCCAGGATGGTGGGGTCATGGACCCTTATTCACTTCTGTTGTAGTTTATTTCTGTATGCTCATTAATAATCTGTTCCATATGAAAGGAGTGAGATTGAACCTACTGCCAATTAAACTGTATTCAAGGATGATAGCAATATCCTGGCAATATTTCTCATTTCTAGCATGCTGAGAACTGAGGAGAAGAATTGTCTTTCTTCCCAGCAAAGGGTCTGCTGTGCATCAGTGTCTCATCCTGGTTGAGTGTCAGAACCCACTGATTATGGTCCACATACAGGTGTAGCTGGGAGAAGGCTGCCTGTCTAAGAGTTTCTGTGGCTGTGATGAACACCATGAACAAAAGCAACCTGGAGAGGGAAGGATTTAGTTTATCTTAAAATGTGTAGTCCATTATTCAGAGAAGTTAGAACAGGAACTCAAAGAGGGCTGAAACCTAAAGGCAGAGGCCATGGGAGGGTGCTGCCTACTGGCTTGCTTCCTGTGGCTTCATCAGCCTGTTTTCTTATAGTACACCAGAGGCTTGCTCACAGACCCAATACATACATACATACATACATACATACATACATACATACATACATACATACATACTCATACTTGGGGCATTTTCTCGATTAGGATTCATTTTTCTTGGATGATCTTAGCTAGTGTCAAGTTGACATTAAAAAGCCAGCACAGGGCCTTAAGTTGGTGTGAGCTGTGTAGATATTTAAGATCCAGCTATTCCACATAATGCATTGTCACTCAACTCCTACGCCTAGGAGCATTGTCAAAGACACACGGTTTGTTGTTGTTTTCTTTTAGTTTCTCCTAGAGGATGTCTGACCTGTGCCTTAAGCTACCCTGCTTGCAGTAGAAACTGATTTCAAAACTGCTTTCTTAGCTATGAAAAATCTTAGTAGTCATAGGATAGACTGTTTAGCCAGGCTTGAGCTTTCAGTTTTCTCTCATTTTGAAACTGAACTAGAGAAAAAGAAAGGTAAGTGTTGTAGTAGAGTAAGGGGAACCAACCCCCTTGCCTGGAGTATTAGCAGTTGTTAGTGATTGCTTGAATTCCACAATAGCAGTGCCTTTGTGCCCAGTTGTGACCAGCACAGGATATTTCTTGCCCTTTAGCTGCAGCCTATACATAAGCACATATGATCCTAAGATATCATTTTGGGTCTGTAGAAGATGGCATTCCATTACTTGGAAAGTTGGGGAACTACATGTGACATAGAGGGGATTGAGGGAAACAAAGCAGAACCTCGAGGCTAAATATTGACATATGTAGGTGGAGAGCTATTGTTTATCATTAAACATGTTCTTACAAATGGATAAGGAAAATGTACATTTACACAGTGGAGTACTACACAGCATAAAAAAATAATGACATCTTGAAATTTGCAGGCAAGTGGATGGATCTAGAAAACATCATATTGAGTGAGATAACCCAGGCCCAGAAAGAACAATTATCATATGTACGCACTCATAAGTGGTTTTTTTAAACATACAGCAAAGAAAACCAGCCTACATATCACAATCCCAGAGAACCTAGATAACAATGAGGATCCTAAAAGAGATATACATGGATCTAATCTACATGTGATGTAGAAAAAGACAAGATCTCCTGAGTAAACTGGGAGCATGGGAGAGGGTTGAAGGGGAGGGGAAAAGAAGGGAGGGGAGAAGAAAAAAATGTATAGCTCCATAAAATCAAAAAAAGAAATGTAATATATAAAAAAATGTTCTTACAAACAGACCAACTAAATTATTTTTTCCTCTTTCCAGCTGTAAATTTATAAACGTATAACATGTCAGAGAAGATCTATATTTAAAGTCATTTGGGCGAGTACTGTCAGTGAGTCAAAGGATTAACAGAGTTCATGTTGGAAAACATCTCTGAGCATTTGATGTCAGTGACAGCTAATTAGATATGCCATGTAGCAAATGGTGACTCTTGTGAATGACCAACCACTAGGGGAAAAAGATTTGGTAACTTATCATATTGAGTGAGGTAACCCAGACCCAGAAAGACAATTATCACATGTACTCACTCACAAGTGGCTTGTAGACATAAAGCAAAGAAAACCAGCCTACAACTGACAATCCCAGAGAACCTAGACAGCAGTGAGGACCCTAAGAGAGACAGACATGGATCTCATGTACAGGGGAAGTAGAAAAAGACAAGATCTCCTGAGTAAGTTGGAAGCATGAGGACCATGGGAAAGGGTAGAAGGGAGGGGAGAAAATGGAAGGGAGCAGAGAAAAATATATAGCTCAATAAAAACAATTTAAAAACGACTTTGGTAACTTCAAACAGTGCCGAATATTGACTCTGTCGGCTAGATTAGAAGCTACAGTCAGAAACTGCCCATCTCTGACATCCAGAGGCAGGCAGGTAGTGCCAAACCTGTGAGTGCCTGCCTGGACCCCAGATCCCCCTTTCTCCCTGGTGAATAGGTTATATATTGCCTATTGGTTTCTTTTTTGCCAAAAAAATTTGATTTTATTGCATATTTGTGGTGTTTCCAACACCTTAACCTGTGCATATGTGATGTACTGATTAGCCTGTTTATCTTAGATGGAGGGCCTTTCTTTAAAACCCAGTTTGGGAATAGTGTACCAGTGTGACGTTCGTACCCTGTGTTATCAACCCACTTGCCTCCTAGAGCGAACTTGCCCCCCTTCTCTTTTGATAGATAGGCTTCATAATGGTTAGCCCCCGTGGAGACATCATGAGGATTGATAGGATTAATGTATGAAAATTGGTTAGCACACCCACAGTATATGGTGAGTATTCGGCAAATGTAGCTATAAGTGTGATTCTAATTAATTATTTTCTTTTACTGCTACCACTTCAAAAACATATTGTCTTATGTTTTCTAAAGCTCCGGGTTAGCGTAAATTATGAATATTCAGAGATGTCTTCCTCATTTTGAAAATTAATTTTTTCTACTGCATCTTCCTGTGACCCCTCTGGGTTCCTGCCATCCAGAACATAAATACTTGTCAGCCAAGACAATTATCAATCAAGTGGAGCCTAAAGGAAAGATTTGGGATTTGCCTTAATTGTGGTTTACATACTACAGTAACTTCATTATAGAAATAGCCAAATGTTAAAGATGAATTGAATGTTAACATCTCCAGGTTTTACAACTTTGTGAGCAGCAGTCAGATATATGAAGGAAAAAATGTTCAGTTGATAAAGACTTTGCAAAAAAAAGAAACTGATTTTTTTTAAGTTAAAAAGTGTAATCTGTCCCTATTTTTACTTGATCTTATAAATTGGAAGGAAACTTCAAAGCCAAACAACATTTTGAAGTGTCTTTACCCTAACTTTCTGGAGTGGTATACCTATAGAAATGGTCTTTTGTTAGGAGAGAGGCTTAGCATGTCTTTTTTAAAGAAAGCTGTCATTTCTCTAAATAAACTAGACTGGTTTCATGCTCCTTTCTCTACTCTAGATGCGTTTTGTCTCTTCTGTGCAAGCAGGGTATTGGCTGCAGCACAGTGATGCTTCATTCTCTTTGTTCTCCTTGTCTGATGTGCCTTTGATAGCGGATGTATTCTCGTTCTCTGGGAGCAAATCCAGACGACCTGAAGGACCCCATTAAGATTAGTATTCCCCGCTATGTCCTGTGTGGTCAAGGGAAGGATGAACACTTCGAGTTTGAAGTCAAGGTAAGTGTTCCTTCTTCACTCCTCTAGAAGAACAGAGGTCAGAAGCTGTGCAATGCTTCCTCTGTGTATAAAGGTACTTAGGAATGTTCTTTTGTAAGACTTCTTTAATCCAGTCTGTGAAGCACTAGACGGTGGCACAGGGTAGGGTGGAGTGGCCTGTAATGATAGGATCATATCAGGAAGCAGAGAGACAAAACTCTGCTGATGGGGCAAAGGGTGTCATCCCAGTCATACCATGGTTCCAGCATTTTCCTGAATTTAGCTATAGAAAATCAACATTCACTCATTGTACACTCATTGCACACGTGCATGTGTACACACACAGATGCACACACCTACATGCATGTACACATACTAGGACAAAACAGAACAGTTGAAACCCCACCCACGGCATGGCTCAAATTATCTCATCTATAAAAATAGTAATATCTATGTCATAGGAATATTATTTCATGTAAAGTCGTGTGTCAAGTGGCTAGGATGTAGTAAATAATAAATTATAACTAATGTCATTATCACTATTGCTCTGTGTGTGTGTGTGTTCTTAATATTAAAAGCGTCCTTAACCAGTTTTAGGTATTTTATTTATATGACTTTTTTTAAAGAAAGAGATGAGCTTTCCAAAATAATGACTTCATCTTATTTTAAAATTTATTTCCATTGACTCATAACACTTAGTTAAATGTTGCTGGCTGCCATCCCCTCCTCCTCAGGGAATTAGCGATTAATCACATTCTCTTCCTTCAAAGATGGGCAAGGAAGATGTTAATGTAATGAAGTCCTCTGTAGTACTGGTGTGTGGATTCATAAGGGTGGCCTTGAAAGTGGTTTGCTTCAGATAAACACTGGCCTGGCAATCTGAACATTGAGTTCTATAAACTTTGATTCTGTTGTGGTTTGTTTAATAACCTAGACAGATTTTGATCTTCTCAGAGGCTCAGTCTCCTCCTTGGCAAAATGAGGGAAAGCAGCACTAAGTGGTCTCCAAAGGTCATGGTAGCAGAGAAGCTTGTCTGCCCAGAGAACATGTCCTACCTAGGGAGCTCCTGAGGGAGAAGCAGATGGGGAAGAGGGGATAGAGCTGGCCTTACCACCTGCCTTGCCCCTGAGGTGTCCTGAGGGAGCCCTGTGCTCTGGGAGGTCCATCCTATCAGGCACAGTTTTCAGTCTTCCCAGAAAAACAATATAAATAATTTCTTATTAGTCAAGGTTTTCAATGCTTCTTTCTATGTACTGAGTTTTCCTTTACTAAAATATATAAATGATTCACATGATTTACATATTTGAGGTTTAAGTTGTAAAAGCACGGTGCCAGCATGGTGGTTTTTAGCTTTCCTGATTGGCTTTGTGGTGTTGTGCTAAAGTATGTCTTTGTTCTATATCATTTCTTATTACCCCTGAACCAATAATGCCCAATTTCTGCTCAAATCTTCTTCATTTTTCTCATCATTCCATATTGTATATGTTTGTGAGTTTTCTTTTTAACATGTGGAATGGCATATACATATACAAAAATAACTTCAAGCGATTTGTAATGTTTCCATATTTTGGATTCTGAAATGGTTTTCTCCTGCTCAGAATTATAATTCACCAAAGTCAAGAAGTTGCAGAAGTGGAAACATGTGCTGCTTTTAGTTGGTCCATGTCGGTGCTTTACTTTACTGATGAACATATTAATAAAGGTTAGCTATTTATTGACCCCATGCATAAAACTCAAGTAAAGGGGACTACTTTCTTAAAAACTGGGTCAATTTAGGTCAAACTTTTAAATAGATAGTAGCCCATTAGTATGCAGATCTGGCCCAGACTGTGAAGATGCAACTGCTGGAGAAAGTTAGAGAAAGCAAAAGCAGAGGATGACAGAAGCCTCTCAGGATCAAACTTTCCTTCAGTGGATGAAATCTAACTCCAATGGCAAAGCCAGTGCCGAATGTCAGCAGTAGCTCTGCCTCCTTCGGTACTTTCTCTGTTAGGAAGGTCTTCTGATGCCTGCACAGGCACCAAGTCAGGGCGTGCACTCTGATGAGGACACTGTCAAAAATGTCCTCCAGACCTGGTACTAGAAAGAAACGTCTTATGATTCTGCTGCCCCTCTCCAAACAAAGCAAGAAGAGACAAGCTGCAGGCAAAGGCACAGACAGCTCCTGGAGTAGCTCTGGGTGTGTCAGTGTGTCAGACAAAAATTTTGTCACCTCAGATCCCATCATCTGTATAATGTGGACAATAAACCCAACCGACTGGGTTGTTGTGAGGAGCAGATGACTTTGCACTTCTAATTTACCTCAGAGGGTGTCTGATGCTTCCTAAATACTGTGTGTATTTGTTATTGAAGTTAAATAAAAACGGACAGGCCTGGGGTATGCATGGGCTGCTGTCTTTAGAGCCCCCCCCCCCCGGTGATTGTTCATGTGCAACTATGTCTTTAGGAAGCTTGGGGTTTTGATTGCTTTGTTTCTGGTTGGGTGTTCCCTGAAGTATCCTGATGCATAAAGAAAACTCAGAATAAATCTACCAGTTGCCACTATTGGAACAGAACCTCGGCTGTCTTATACTTGTTGCTAAAATCTTTGTAGACTTTCTTTATTGGGAACATACTATTAATTCTGTGGGTGCCCATGAGAGAAAAATAATGTAAATAACATTCAGAGTTTTTAAAAATGATTTTAGGTTTTTCTTTATAAAAGTTTACATTGAAAATCTGATGTTGAAGCAAGCTACTATTTAGAACTTTTTCAAAGTCTCTAACTTTTTCTATCAGTTATTGAGTATGTCATGTGCATGCCATATTATCTAGTCTAGTCTCACACCTGATGATACTGTGCAACTCTTAAATTATCTTGGTAAGCCAAGTGGCTTTAAGAAACAAGGGATATTGATTTGATTTTTGATAAAGGACAATTCTCTTTAGTTTTAGGTTTTTATAAGAAAAACTTGGTGTTAATATGCATCTATAAATTATTGTTGTTTATACTTTAGAACAATCATTGCTGCTTCTTTTTCAAAGTTTGTTTTCATTTCCACCTCTATCCCCCAATGGTATCCAAGGCCCTCTAGGGCTGTGTGTGCATGGCAAGCCCTCGGGGGGTTGATCCTGCTGCTGTCGAAGCCTGTTTAAAGCATGTCTTGCTGCTGGTCACTGGCCATTTCACATTTCACCAATCATTTTTAAAGATATGCAAATAACTACGAGTCTTGACTTAATGCCTGAGAAGAGAGCAATTATAAAAAATACCCATTATGCTGCTTCTATCAAGTAGGAATAAACACCGCCTGTATAGTTGCTGAAGGCAGCATGAGTTTACGTGTGTGAATGCTTGAGCCATGCAGGCCCTGGCCCCTGGCGTCCTCCTCTTACCCTCCTCTAGCCAGTTGCAGCCTTCCCTTCATCAGGTAGGATTTGATAGACTTTTAAAATCCAGCAGCTCCCTCCGGGCGCACTGTAAAGTGAATTAATGAAAAGTGTGCTGGGATACAGTAAAGGTTAGGGGATGCCCAAATACTTACTCCTCATCTCAACGCCTTTGTGTCCCAATGAAGTTTCTTTTCATTAAACTAGATTTGATTTAATGCAAAACAAAACTATTTTGTACATGCTTTATTTGGGAGGATGAAACCAAGCTTGTTTACTGGGAAAGCTGAGAATCCATAAGTAGATATGTTTGGTTTTCGGTCTCGTTTAATTTCTTCAGACTACTTTGTGGAGTCTTCATGTATATGAAGCAAAATGTACACACTGTGGGAGGGGTTCCATGAGCCTCATTACTTTCTGGGTCTGACTTCTTTAACAGGGCCTACTTGGAGCTTCATCCCAAGAGGTATTAGGTAGTTACCGACTCTTTTGATGAATAGCAGCTTACTGTGTGGACATATTGAATTTGGGTATTCCTTTCTCTTACTGCTGCTTGCCTTCCTGTTCTTTCCTGAAAACATATAAAGTTGGCCTCTCCATGATGTGTCCCACACTCATTACTAATTTTTGGAGGGCACCTGCCTAGGAACTTTGAGTCAGAATGTCAGTGCTGTTTTATTGGAGTTCCCCTTTCCAGGAGTCCTAAAAGCACAAGTTCCTGTAACTGGACCTCAGATACATAAAGAAGACTCTTTGACTGACAGGTGTCACAGAGAAACAGGAGGCTCAAGGTGGGCCAGCCTGGCTCCTCTCTGAGTAGAGTGTCACTGCTGGTCAAGAATATGTATCTTTCAGTTCCCTCAGTAATGCCACTCCCTAAACTACAGCTGTCACCCCAAACTATTCAAAGCTTTACAGTGATTGATACAAAGAATCAGTTACCTTGAATCATGCTTGCCATTTTCAGTTAGCTGGGATCAGAGTGGGTGCAATTTAATTTTAAAATTCCATTTCAACATGATACAAAGCCCCAGCCAGGGAAATTTCTAGTTAAGGCTAACAGAGGATGTCATACTCATTTGTCTTAGAAATAATGACATTTTAAATTCCTTGTATTTTAATGTACATTTCAACACAGTAGTATAAAGAAATGGGCCAATGCTGGTGTATGTTTTGTCTTTCTGTGTCTCCACCCATAGCCCAGTGTCCGCTCTGCTTCCATGCCACAACTTAAGTCACTTTTTCCCCAAAGGCCATTGTCCCATTGATTTCAGGTCTTCTGGGGGTTTTAGCTAACTGAACATTGCTGATCTTAGATGATCTTAGCACCCCATGTGGTGCCTATCTGGTAATAGTCATCCAGTAGGGATAACTCAGCAAGAGACACGCTGTGATGCTCAGAACTATGGGTGTGATTTAAAAACTCTTTCTGCTGTTGTATTTTTCAAGTTAGAATATTGAGTGCCCTTTGTGAATAGCACCCCACAAGTTCCATTCGCACACAGGGGTCACATTGCGGCTGCCTTGCTCATAACTATTCAGGGAGAGTGCAAGGATGGAGCCTCTTGTGTTAAGCCCAAGGATGCAGTCTCACTTCAGCCCTTCTGCCCTCTGATGCATGGGTACACAAGGCCCTGGCACTAGGCAGTCTGCAGCACCCAGGTTAGCTTCATTTTCTTTAGGCACTCGTTCACATAGAAACACAAGTCTAGGCTGACTTCCCACATGATCTCAGGACCTAGGCAGTCTCCAGCCCTCTGCTAATAGAAGTCCTTGTTCTCGTCTGTCTTCTGGGGGAGCTTACCAAGTTGGTCAACCTCTCACTGTTCTCTGTTCATCAGCACACATGCCATGCCCATTCTCACATAGATGCAGGTTAGCCCTTTTGACAAACTCTGTCTTCTGCTTGCACACCACAGCAGCAGGTACTTCAAACACCACAATGTCCAAATCTTTCCAGTTAGCTGGTTTTTTTGTTTGTTTGTTTGTTTTTAACTTGGGGAAACAGTCTCCTTCTGTTGCCCTAAAATCCTGCCTCCTTTTGTTCTGTCTTCTAATTGATGGCTTGGAAGGAGAGGAGAAGCAGCAACAGGAAGCAGTGGCAGGGAGAAAGCATGCTGTTTAGGAAGTCGCCCAGCACAGCTATGTAGACCATCCGTGGCAGCAGTGCTCTTGAGTCATGTGAACCCAGCCCCTTCTGATGTATGAGATCCTCACATATCCCTGGAGCTTCTAGCTTGTTCCAGCAATGTGCTTAACCTTTCTTGTGAGCATCATCCATCCACATGGCCAAATGTTCTCAATTTATAAGGTTGATTCCTTGTTCCCTGCTGTCATTTACCCACCCCCCCAACCTGGGACTCCCCCAGCTTGCATCTCTGTATGCCATTGACTTTGCAGCTCCTCATGAAAAAAATGCTAACACCTATCCTAGAACCTTCTGTGCCCCTAAGCATTTTGCCAGACATTTCTACAAAGTTCCAAAATGAGGGTATTTGTTACACTACATAAAGTAAGAAATCATGAGTGACTTGCCTAAGGCTATACAGCTGGTAAACAGGCCCAGGCCCCACATGCCTCATGGTATCTAAGTGTACAGAACTACTCATTCCCTTTCTGTTTTAATGCACCTTTTAAATGTCAATAATTCCTGGACGTTTTAAAAGTCGAGAACATATTTTAGTATTGTGTTAGCCAGAATAGCCACTTCCCAATCCTTGCCTCCTTACAAAATTTACTATTATGAGTGTGTACACATACACATTCACATACATTTGAACTCTTTGTCTTGAATTCTGATCAAGTCTGGCATACTTTGTAAAGTGGAGTTCCTGTTAAAGCTCTGACAAAGCTGGAGGGCTTGGTGGTGGGCAGACCTGACAGGGATCCTGAAGAAATGCCCAGGAAATGTGCAGTTTAGAAGTTGCAGTAATTACATTTGCAGTCAGAGAAACCTCTCTCTCTCTACTTGGCAGAACAAAAATTAGAGTCATTCCAGTCTATTAGAGAAACCACACACACACACATCTTTTAGAAGTACTTGCTCCTAACTTGATAGAGTATAAATGTTCAGAAAGAGTGGTGTGTTGGCATCTGGGCCTGTGCTTATTAGTTATGTGATAGATTATCTCCCTGTGTGGGAATTAGCAGAGCCGAGACGAATGGAATACTGCGCATGCCCTGGCCATCTAGAGCCAGGACCCAGCGTGTGTGCTGTTTTACAGCACAAATAGCAGCGAAGGAAATCACATCAGATCTTGAAGAGTCATATTCACCACGTGACTGTTTTGTCAGAGAGAGAGAGAGAGAAAACAAGCAAGCAAAAAACAACAAAAACATTGTTTTCCCCACTCCAGGTTTTGTTCCAAAGCAACTCATCTTTGATGTTGTCTCCATGAGGACTCCTGTGTTTGTTCCCACAAAATAAATATTCAAAGAAGATGAGAAAGAAATGAAACTGAGTCTCAGGAATAGGAGAGAAGTGGCCACAGCCTCAGGGACCTGTCTTGAATTTCAGTCTCACCCAAGTGCTTGGTTTAAGAATGTGTTCGTTTCCGTTTCTTCCCAGCTGTTGGGATTTTCCCTCTCCTCCTAGAATGGTTGTTAGAGTCAGATGGTTTGCAGCTGCTGCTCATGGAGGCTCACCTGTCAGCAGAACATCAGAGAAGGATTTCTTAAGGAGCAGATTTTAAAAAAAATATTTAATTAAAAAATATTTCATGCAATCCCTTTTGATCCTGACTACCTCCCCAACTCTTCCTAAACCCTCCCCTATTGTATGGAGACCCAAAATAATCACATAGAAACTATATTATTTAAATCACTGCTTGGCCCATTAGCTCTTACTTGCTAACTCTTACATCTTAATTTAACCCATCTCCATTAACCTGTGCATCAGCACAAGGTCGTGGCCTACCAGCAAAGTTTCAGGCATCTGTCTCCAGTGGCTTCATGGCTTCTCTCCTGACTCCACCTGCTTTTTCCCAGCATTCAGTTTAGCTTTCCCTGCTTATCTACCCTATCAGGCCAAGCCAGTTTCTTTATTAACCAGTGATATTCACAGCATACTGAGGGGAATCCCACATCACTCCCCCTCTTCCTTTCCCATCCAACTTTATGTTCTTTCTCTCTTTCAAAACAAACTTTTAAGAATCAAAACAAGATGAAGAAT